>MBAC02001598.1:0-20755 GCA_001712635.2 Nothophytophthora sp. Chile5
CACTTCCACGCGGTGGTTGTCCTCCATGACCTCCATCTCGCGGTCCTTGGCCATGATCTGGTTCTCGTGGTCCTGGATCTCCTGCTTGGTGATCTCGTAGAACGACTCGATCATGTCCTACGTCCAGAAGTCAACACAGCCAGTCAGTTCCATTGCGTGGTACTGTCGAAGGTGGAGTGGGGGGGGACGGACCCGCTCGTGCTGCACGTAGTTGCGGTCCACTTGCGCCTTGTCCAACTGCTGCTTCAGCATCTGGATCACCTCCTTCAGCATGGCCACGTCCATCGTGTCGTACTCTTCGACCCCCAGCAAACCGCAATACACGAAGAGTGTTAGATGGAGAGACCTAGATCTGGTCATAGGGCTGGAGACGTACCCGAGGGCTCTTCAGGCGGCGGCTCCTCCTCCTTCTTGCCCTTCTTGCCCTTCTTCCCGCCCTTCTTCTTGGGTCCCATGGCTCAAGTCCCTCCGTCCCGCTATGTGTCTGCTCTCCTCAGGTCCGCAGTGCGTCCGTAGCGATGCACAGGAGGCTGCTCGCGATGCCAGGAGGTTACGGTCATGCTGGACTCGGCGTGACCTTTCAAGATCGCGAATCAGATCTGAGGCGTAGAAAGGCAGCAGGTCAAGTTGACGCCCTTTCGGGTCCCTTTGAATATCCTCCCAAGCCACACGACGAGATCTGAGCTTGACACAGGAGTGCGGAGCTGAGCGACGCATGGGGAACAGCCGCTCCACCGGGAGGAGCTTGGTGAGCGTGCACTTCTTCAGCGGCTCGGGCGACGAGAGCGCGTACGACTCGTGAGTGGCGTCGCATTGCATCCAACTCTGCGTCGTTTCTAACTGTGTTGTTGCTCTCTGCTTGCTTTGCGCATCAACTGAAGCTCGAGGATGTATGAGGAGCCGCTTCTGGACAAGAGCCATCCACGTGATGACGATGCCAGCAGCAAGGAGCGTCACTTGCAGCAAGCTCCTTGCCATAGAGACAGAGTGGATCTCGGCGCGGTGATCCACCAACTCAACAGCTTCTTCGCTGTGGTCTGGCCGGTCTCCTCCACCATCATCTGCTCCAGGTGCTCTATCGTTTTGGCTTGATGACGTTGCATTATGATCGGTCTAATGCTCTGCTCGTTCGCTTGCATCCGGTTGCTACGACTTGCTAGTCTTGCCGCTTGCCACCTCTCTGATCCTGCCACGAAGCAGGCCATGAAGTGCGTCGCGTACAATTCCACCTGAGGTTTGTGTCCTCTGATCACTAACCACGTTTGTGACGTTGCTCTAGAACGTACATGTATTACCAAGATATCGACTCGTCGGAGTTGTCGACGGCCACTAAAACGGGGGAAGCGTTCTTCAATGCGCTTCTGGTGATCGCCTTCATCGCGGTCCTCACGTTCGGCATCGTGCTGCTCTACAAATGCGACTGCATGCATCTCTTTGCTGGTTACAGCGTGGTCTACTCAGCCACTCTGCTGGGTCTCATGGGCTCCAAGCTGACTGTCATGATCCTCTGCGATCGCCTCCACTGGGTCGTGGACGGCGTCTCTCTCGCCATCGCCATGTACAATTTCGCGTTGGTGGGAGTGCTCAGCATTTTCTACCAAAAAGGCATCCCGACGGCCGTCGAGCGCGGATACCTCATCACCACGAGCGTCATCGTCGCCTGGCAATTGGCTCAACTACCTGAGGTGGACAGCGTCACTATGCTTGCATGTATCAACCCTCTATTGTGACTTTCGTGCTAATGATTGTGGACTGGCGGGTTGTAGTGGAGCGTGTGGATGCTGCTGCTGCTCCTGGGGTTCTGGGATCTGTTCGCCGTGATGACACCGATGGGTCCGCTTCGCTGCCTAGTTGATCTCGTTCAGGAGAAAGGGACGCCGATTCCAGGCCTCCTCTTCGAAGCTGATGTGGAAGACGCTCACATTGAGGCAAGCACGAAAGTCCCAGCCAACGCTACAATCCGCCAGCGACGACTTGCGACACGTGACTCGATGCCAGAGGACGTTTTCATTCGTCGGCTGCTGCTCGCAGTACAGTCCGCCGATTCGACGCTGGACCCAGCACCAGTTGATGCCTCCAAACTGCGGCAACAAGTGCGAGCTTTCCTGTATGACCAGAACTCAAGCTTTCCGAACCAGAGCGACGAGCTGGCTCGTGGCTTTCAGCACCACCAGCTCCGTCTCTGGCGAAACCTGTACACGTACTACGGCGTCCATTCGGTCGCGAAGCACCAGCCGTACCCGGCGATGGAGTCCGTGTTCTCCCAATCGATTGATTACTATCAAACACAGCCAAAAGGCCATGGCGCCAGCGACCAAGAAGACAAGTCCATCAAGCTTGGACTGGGCGACTTCATATTCTACAGTGTGCTGGTCGCCCGCGCAGCTTTGCACGGCTTCGCCGTGTTCGCGTCCTGTTTCCTCGGGATCCTTGTTGTAAGTTTACATTTACTATCTTCTGCGTCTTCGACAACATCTAACTCTGTCACTGCGTGTTGCTTGGTCAGGGATTGGCCGTCACAATGTACCTCCTCGCGCGGTTCGACGCGCTGCCAGCGCTGCCAATCTCGCTCTTCCTGGGCATCAGCATCTATCTGCTCACACTCGGCATCATCTCTCCCTTGTTGGACGAACTTCTGGCCAGAGACATCATGGCTCTCTAAAAAGCAGCCATCTGAATTCGTCTGGCGGCATGCGAAAGAGGACAACACGATTAGAGCTCACCTCTGCTGTCGTGCAGTCGTCGCTCAACCCAAATTCGCAGAGCAGATTCCGCAATTCGGCGTCTAGTTGTTGCCACCGTTCGGACGAGGAACGAAGGTCAAGTGAGCGATCGGACGTTGGTATGATCCAACGGCGCACCTCGGGGGAATCTTATCCCACCGTCGAGCTCCTGCCACACGCTTTAATCGATCGCATCTCCTTCAGCACATGGCGCCTTGCTTGGATCGATCCCCATCGCTGACGTCGCTTGGCGAACCAGGTTCATTTGGCCGCTTATTTATAGTCTTTGGACGGCTCAAACGTTGAGCACTGCACCTCCTGATCAAATATTCGCAAGGCCTTCTTCACGATGGCAGGCGTGTCGGTGTTTGCCGTCGCTTCGCTGCCTCCAACCACGCGGCGTGCGCTGCAACCGCCCTCGCTGCCACCTTCCGAGCGACCTCCGAGCCATCGCGGCACCGCTGAACGGTATCTGTCCCAATTGTTCAGTCTGTGGGAGCGAGTCCAGGTGAGCCACTGCGGCCAATACTCCGTCGAGCGGTCGTTGGCTCTGAACGAATATTGCCAGCGCGTGTCGCCCTTGCGCGTGGCGATGGTGTGCGTCTTCACGCCGCTGTGTCCACTGGTGGTCGTGGTGCTAGCCGAGTGTCTCCCACTGCGGCCTGCAGCTGAAGGTTCGGCAGCCAACTACGTCTTCTGGATCCGACACAGCTGCATGGTGCTGGCCATGCTGCTGGGGGTCATGATGCAAGCGAAGGCGTGGGTCCCAGGCCTTCCGTTGTCTGGCAGAAGACTTCTCGGAATCGCCGTCGGCTGCTCCGCTGTCGCCACGGCGCTGGATGTACTAGTGGCGGAGCTCTGGGTCTTCCCGATCCCCTTCATGGTCGTGCTAGGCGCTCCACCGGTGGTGGTTATCGTGGTGTTCACAACTCGGTGTGTCCTTGGACGAGACGCCTTACACGACATTCCAGATAGAGCTTTCTACTTGCGTCGATTCTTCCAATTGTTTGCGGCGCAAGCGTCGCTCACGATCATCTATCCAGCCTATCGAACGTTGTTCCTCGCCGCACCTAGCTACCTTCGCCAGCTGCTGATGGCTCTACTACCGATGCTGGACCTTGCACTGAAAAACGTGCTGGCTGTCTACGGGTCGCATCTCGAAGATCGCCTGCCCGAGGTCATCGTCTTCACCGTCGACGTCTTCGACGCGCTCTACGCGGTGCTTTGTATGCGAAGCGCCAACTCCTTCGCCATGGTCGGAGTCACTGCGACTCTGAACGCGCTCATGATGGCGCTGGCTCTGCAGGACATGTATCGTCGGTCAGGTGTCGCGCGGGTGAACTTGACGGTCAGGGAGAAACGGCAAGACGATGCGATGGAGATGCTGGTCATGGCGACGCTCAGACTGCTGCAGACCCCTGAGCGGTTGGATCCGTCCGAGCTACACGGCATCCGACTGCTTTCTGGTGCTCGACACAGGCTTTCAGATGCCGGTACGACTCTGCTGGACGCTTTGGCCGCTCGCGCAGTGTACAACAACGACCGTAGGACGTCCACGACCATGTCCATGACGCAATTGAAGGATCGATACGCGTCGGTAACGATGACTAAACCCATCTTGACCGACGATAGCGATGCGACGGCACGACCTTCGCACTTGAGAACGCCGCTGCGACGTTGTTGCTTTGTTAGCAAAGTCGACCCAGTCGGAGGCACGCGAAAGGGTACTCAGCTCAAAACCCCCTCGCACAGTCGCCTTGGGAACATAAGCGCTGCCAGCGTGAACACGCAGGCCCTGGGCACTGGTCGGGTCGGCTTGAAGAGCGTTGACCAAGGTTCACGGCCAGCGGCTCGGGTGGTTTCTCCGCTACAGCCACGCACATCGGAGGCCCAGGGTGCTTCGACAAGGCGGAGCATCGCAGTCAACCAGCTCCATCAACAGAACACGAGGGTCGTGAGGCAGACCCTGCAGCTGCTGTTCGACAACGAGTATATCGGCCTCACCGCCTACACGCAGTGCGTCGTTCCGGTGATCTACATCGGGTACATGGCGTGTCTCCAAAACATGCCCAACCGACTGTACTACCCAGACAGTCGAGTCGTCGAGGATGCTCAGCTTTTCACCGATCGCATGAGGTTGATCGCGGTCTTGGCGGGGCTTCAACTCGCCAGTCTGCTATTGTTGCACACCTTCGTGACAAGGCACTTCGCGGTCTCGACGCTCTATCAGGTAGCCTTCGTGCTGGAGACGCAGGCAACGTTGGCGCAAAGCAAAATCGCCTCGTGGCTCATCATCACCGTGGGTTTCCCCCTCGAGCACTACGGTGAGTTCTTTGGACGAAATGGTGTCAATCCTGCCGTCTGAATCGGTGTGACGCTGCTGTTGGGATTATTGATGTAGGTGCCGACTTCTCCTTCCGCTTCGCATGGATTCAAAGCAGAGCCCCGTAACTAGTCTGTTTTGATCGCCGGGTGCGAGATTGGCGGACGAATCGCCCCATCCAACTGGCACCAAGTGAAGCCCAAGCTAGCAACTCAAGGTTTAGGACTCAAATGACTGGCGGGGAGCTAGCTAGTGGGCTCAAAATGCCAACAATACGCATCGCCAAATGCTATTTATTGTATGTATAAGATACTTTTCTCCCAACCGGAAAGTTCAGTGTCCTAACCCTATGTACAATCCGCGCCCAAACAGCCAATAACACCTTATAAATTCGAATGAAAACTTATTTTGACGAATCAGAAATGACCGTTATAAATTCCCAACGCGTTCCCAATTATTGTGGGAATGCCAATAATTTATAAAATATTCACCTTACAAAAGGTAAGATACTTGAAGAGTTATCAAAATTGTACCCTATGTTCCCAACAACAGTTTGGGTATTTGGGTGATTAAAACGAGTGGTTGAGCGATGAACTTGCGTCTCCCATTTGCGTGCAGCATTGAGTCCATTTTGCAAGATGAAACGAGCTGCAAGAGGGCTTGACGTGCCGCAAGGCACAGCGGGCCAGGAATCGGCGGCTATGAAGTGCTTCGAGGAGTTCCTGGCTCTCGCTAACATGGATGAGAGCTCCCTCAAAGGCATCAACAAAGCGTTGTCTGGTGAAGGGCCCGCCCCTACCCAGAATTTCTATTCACTGCTCACTGCAGTCTCCATCCTTTTGCAGACGAAAAAGAGTTCCCGTGCAAGCCTACTTGCTAAAGCGACTGCCGTAGGTTATATGTCGCAAGTGGTCAATTTTTTGCGGGAGAAATACCCTATGCATTTGAGTGACAGCAAGAGAATTGGCAAAGTTCGTGAAAAGATGGCTAATGCAATTGACTAGCGCAATTTGGTTGCTAACGAGCAGACTGGGGAGGCGCCAGGTTGCACCATACAAGACTTGCAATTGCTAGTTCGAGAGCTCGTGATTGGTGGCGCTGGCTCGGGCTTTAAGAGCTTGCACGATGCCACAATACTGACACTTATGTGGCACACCTTTGGGCGGGCAATTGATACCTGCTTTGCGCGCAAGCGCCAGCTCGCGATCGCTACGTCGGAGGAGCTCTTCTTACAAGTTGCAAGGATAAAGACATCAGTTGTTCAAGGGGTCTCTATATTCAAGGCGGCTAAGTGGTGGGAGCAGTGTATGCTGCATGCGCTGGGTGTGCTGTTCGCCGGGGCTTCAGAGTCATCTAGCTACGTTTTCCCGCTCGTGCCCCGCTCGGCGACCTCTGATCTGCCCGGAGGGCAACCGTACAGCCAAGACGAGGCAATGGTGTACTGGGAGAGCTTGGATGCAAGCGACGACGATGCGACAGAGAAACCGGCGAAGCGAGTGCGCGCGCGGCCCAACGTGGCCAAGTACATCAACGATATGATTAGCGAGGTGGTGAAGCATGCAACTGAGTCTCGGCCGGCCAAATCAATGACGCCAGGAATGACCAGTCACTCCCTTCGCCGAGGCTCAGCTGCGTACGCGAACGGCTCCCCCAAGCTCGCCATCCAGTCGATCTCCACTCGAGGCGCCTGGCTGCTCGACTCTCTGACGAAGGTGTTCACGTATGTGGGCATGACGACGCGAGAAGACCAGAGCATGGGCAAGGTGCTCGCCGGCTACAAAGATCCCGAGCTGCCTGTCCCCACGCCGTCTGTCCGCGCGCTGGCGAAGTAGCTTCCCGCGCTCGAATATGCCCGGCTCTCAACTCTACGTGATCAGCTCTTCCGCAACGTATCCGGCTTTGCTGATGACTCGCTCAACGTCTCTGGCGATGTTCTGGACGCTGCGCTGGCCTCGATGCTCATCCACCTGGAGGAGGTAATGCAAGCTGTAGACACCGAGAGACAGAGAAGTGGGTACACGTCACACTACATTTACCGGTTTTACGAAGCGCTGGAGGCCACGAACGCTGCACTTGGCTGTCGTGTTAGCATGACAACATGCACTGGATGGGGCTCTCGCCTTCGTGCGTCATGGGAGCGGGAAAACTTCGCGCAAGTTGGCGCCAGCTGCGGTGGCGACGCGGCTGTCCTGACGGCAGCCATCACGCAGATGCTCGCCTCGCTGACCTTGCTTGAACGGTCGGTGGCCCGACTGACGGACGCGCAAGACAGGCGGGACGAAACGGAAGCGCAAGCTCAAGCGAGCAACGCGAGCGCGCTCGACGAACAGGCTGTGATGCGGGCTGAGCTAGCGACGGCACCAACACCGACCACATCTTCGCTCGCCGGGTGTTTCAACAATTGGTACACGTGTGCGCTTTGGGAAACAGCAAGCGACAAAAACCAACAGTTCTCTCGGGTAGACCAGAAGGCTTGTGTTAACATCATGCTGGTATCGTGGGGGAAAGCGCTGCACGTACCAGGCGTATCGCTGCACCATGACCAAGCCGCGCACCAAACTTGGAAGCAACCATCTGGACGCTCGCTGAAGACCTCGACCGCGCTGCCAATGAGAAGCTCCACCTCATAGATGACAAGGCCCGGACGAAGACGGCTGGCTCGCTTCGGAAGCGATGTAGCAAGCTGCGCACAAATACAAGGTCGGCATACGATGTCTACGCGGCGCGCTATCTCGAGTTGAAGACCCTCACAACCTTGGTCGACGATGCCACACCTGTTTCACATCAGTGGAAATCTCGCGACTTCAAATAGGAGCGCAGGTTAGACAATTCCTTGCAGTCAATACACTCACATGATACATAACCGACGGCTGGAATCGAGCCAGCCTCTCCCAAGGAAAGCTCGGGGCTTTTCCATTAAGCAACATCGGCATATACAGGAGAACGACTAGCTCTGCAGCAGCTACATCACACACACACGCAGAACCACCAAGGCTGTATACAAAATCGATCTTATAGTCCACAGAGGGACACAGGAAATATCACGCAGGAGCGCACACGACAGACACAAGTCAACACGTACACATGGACACGGAACACGCATTGCACAGGCACGCATCACGGGTCTGCACGAACGGACACAGGATGGAGAGCGCTGAAACGCGCCGAGAGATGGCCACCAGGAAGCCGACGAAGACAGAGCACGCCAGCAGTATGGAGCGTCGAGCGCCCAAGGCGTTCTTGGTCAGGCAGGAAATCTCGAAATGATAGAAAACAGGGGGGCGGCTGAATGTGGTCGTGCTTCGGCGCGAAACTTCTTGTGGATGGAAAGGCGGTGATGCCTGATTTTTTGGAACATCATAGTTGCGCCAGGATTCAACCGTTCTTTTTTTTTCAAAATCGCTCTGTTTGGGAACAGATAATAACGGTCGATCTGGTTTTGGTGCGTCGCGTTGTTGGTCAAACTTTCGGGTTAGGTTTTGGAAATTATTTGGATTCGCTTGGGAACTTGTCATTTACTGGCCTGATGTCAAATCAGGTATCGCCATGTTGTGGCATTCAGAATTTCCCATTTATTTCGTGCGATGAAAGGAAATGAATCCATTTCACTCTGCATTGCCAGCTCACAGATCACAATGCACACAGGAAGTGCCTAGCGATATTCTATCGCTGCAACCGAACTGGGTTTGGTTAAGTTAAGGGAACGAGCTTTGCACACCTCAAATGAACGAAAAGAGAACCCAGCTCTCAGGAACTGGGTTCCTGATAATGTTTGCCTCACCCTTTCTCTCGTTAAAGTTTCGTAAACCCCAACGTAATCGGGAACAAATAAAATGAATTAGTTGTTGCTTTCCGAAGGTATGATTGGACGATACTCGATTTCAGTTATTTTGGATTAGAAAAGAAGAGATCCCTCAAAGCAGTGTGGCCTTGAGCTGGTTTTCCAGGCAGATTCTTTCCCTCTTCATACTTGGATACGTTTGATATTCCTTCCATCATTCACCCCGCACCCTCAGCACAAATATATCCACCACTCGACCTCACTTCAGCTTTCTCCCCATTCATATCAAGCCACCCGCCCCCGCGCCTCACATTTTTTCCCCCTGAATTTCTGCAGCTGCGTCATTATCTCTGACGCAACACCGTGCACAGATTGCCATCCACCTCAGTCAACAGTTATTGTCGCATGCAAGCACGCGCTGCAGCAAGCGGGGCGTGGGCAACAGCAGCCCAGTCTGCCTAAGAAGAAGACGTAATGAAAGCGGAAGAATACATGCAACTTGTGCCGATCAACCATACCCAACAACCAGAGCAAGTGCACCCAATACAGGCAGTGCAACAACGCCGCCAGGTGGACATGGGGGAGGAAGACGAAGATGGCCATCGACGGCGCCAGGTTGTACTGCAGGAAGAAGTCAGATCGGCAAGTGGCGCTGCAGATATGGACATGCAGCACCGTCAAATTCTGGTTGCAACCCAGGCACGAGCAGCAGACCACGGGGGGGCACTTAGAGGGACGCACACTAGAGATGGTTCACTGTACTGAGAATCACGTGAACCAAGTGGCAGAGGCCACCGAAAGAAGGGTCGAAGAATGCCTTCGGCAACTACTGCTGTTGTCGCAGAACAACGCACAAGTTCGTACAGCAAAACAGGCCTCCCAGATGGAGGAGGCGCTGCGCTCTTCATTGCTAGCGTCTGAAGCCGCCTCGAATGAACGAGGAAGATTGCACGATGTAGAGTGCGAGCGGCAGATCGTCGATGCAGCGGATCAGTATCGCCGGCAGGTGATGTTGACCACGCAAGAGCATATTGGTGTAGACGCAGCCGACATCGATGAGATTCTGCATGAATCAGAGATCGCCAATCGGCACTGCCTGGCGAAGCATTCTGCGGATGTCAAGTTTCGACTTCGTCAGTCATGGTCGTTCATCGACCAACATCAGTCCGAAATTGAATCGCAGCTGTAGCGGAAGCTGGATGATTCCACGCACCAATCGTGAACTGAAACGATTGACGGCAATGCAGAAATTGCAAACCAACTTCAGTTGCAGCTTCAAGCTACTCAAACACGCATCGAAGCGAATGCTCGTAGAATGGAGGGGCGTATGAAGGCGCCTTTGCAGGAGGAATAAGCACGAGCGCACAGAGTGACAAAACGAGAAGTGAAAACCCTCTAGAATTTTTTCCTCAGCATCCAGCAACAGCCGGTAATTGTGGAGAGACCAGCGACAACGGCACATGTCCACCGTCAATCGAAGAACGCCTGCAGCAGAAGTTTTGAGCTTCATAGGCACAACAGTTCAACCAAACGACTGAAAAGATTGTGGTAAATGAGAAGCAAATACAGAAGGCTATTGAATCGACGAATGCGCGTGTGGTGACAGCAGTCGCAGCTGCAGAGGTGCTTGAATCACGACAGGACAGATTTCAGATACAAATGAGTGAGAACCTGCACGGAACGAAACGAGAGGTGTGTGAAAACCTAACAGCCATTATGGTTCGTTTGGACAAACGTTGGGAGATGTGGTTGCTACCCCGATAGTAACTGTGCTGCCCACGCCTCATTCCCAGGTCGCAACTCCAGCTTCCATCGGCGCGGCAACATAAAGTCCTACACCCACTCCCATCTCCGTCGCGTCCACGTCCAGTTCCATCGTGGCCACTCTCAGCTCTGTTGCGGCCAAATCCAGCTCCGTCGCATCATTTCCTTTGTCGAAGCATTATGGGCTAAGAGCTACCGCAGCACGCTTGGCAGCCCGAATGGAAGCAGGTCAAGCAGCAATGCGTTAAGGTGCGCCGGCGAGAGCTCAAAAAGCTGCGCGGCCCCATGCAACACTGCAACGTGCCCAAGGCGCCCGATCAACTGCTTTGACCAATATAGTTCATGACGGCGGTCGCCTTACCCCTACCGATAGCGTTGCACTCCCAGTAATTGTGGTGGATGGATCTACTATTCTAGTTCAAATGAGAAGTTCGTCCGTTGCAGTGGCACCATACGGCGACCAAGCCCCAATCACTGTTCAATCAACATGTTTGGGACTAGTCGACGCTCGCGATGTCGCCCTACGTGAGGTGGAGCAGCGCACGCATGCACGAGCGGCAACGCTACTACGACAAGCAAGAATGGCGTACAGAATATACAACCGAAGCAACAGGAGAAGATAGGAGCTACTGTATTTGCTTTTACATTTTTATTCCTTCAGAGCCATCAATTTATCAGTCACTTCGAGATTTTCAGATAAACAAGAGCAAAAAGACCGCCGAATGTGCAGGTTGTGATATGATGGGGACCACCAGGTCATCAACAACACGGAGACAATACGCGAATGCTAAAGAAGTAATGCAGCGTATATTTAGGTTTGCTAGTGACGTCTTCACTTCATCTTCTCCCTCTAGGTTCTCCGAAAAGCAGTTTTCCATCACGGTCTCCCACTCCGCAGTGATATTCAAGGCGTTCTGGTCGCCCAGAGACTCTAAGATGTTCGAAGGAATATTGACTTCGTATTCCTCACCCCGCAGACTCGGGCACTGCCTCACATCGATGAACTGACTGTTGCGATTCAAGAAGGAGCACAAATCGATGCTGTGCGGCGAAATCGAGGCCCGTTGACTTGTGACCATCCCACTAACCCCACAATGTCGCGCTCAATTTGTGTGGATAATGTCGGAAGGGAGTAGATGATGCGGACAACCGCTGGCAGGAAGTGATAGCTGTTACCATTATCCTGGCGTCTCCATAACGACAGGATGGGTTATGATTCGTTGGCATCGTTTTGCTTCATAACGACTGGATTGGTGATCCAACGGTCGAGTTCCTCATCGACACGGCGTTCACGCACGACACGTGGCACTAATAAAGTGTCGGGACCGTTCCCGTCGAAGAAGTCCATGAGATCTTCTGAGTACACTACAGAGGGCACTCTGGCACCATCTGCAGGTCACCATCCAAATCAGGAACTGCAGCGAACATCGAAGCACGAAGGCAATCCATCACTGGCTTTTGAAGTGCCTCCACCACTCGGTTCACGTCGTTGAGGTGCATGCGCTTGACAGTATTATGAGGGACGACGACAAGTTGTTGGTTACACAAAGCGGACCATGGATGCCAATGCTGCATCCGGATTCTTGGGCTTTGGGTGCAACAGAATCTGTAGCTCGAATGCATAGGAATGCTTGCGGAATGTGGCCTTCTTCATATAACGTGAAAAGAATCACTCGTGAAATGCGTCTGCAAACAGTTGTCGTGTCTTGATCACGAGTGGGATCAATTCAGTAATCGAAAAGTAGCGTGGTCATTGCTGTCACTTGGTTCGATATTCCTTGAGGGGTTTGGATACACCCAAAATGGTCTGTCGCAGCCGATACAATGTCAGGAGGACTTCAATCTGATTGGCGGACTTGCTCTGCGCTCTCCGATTCAGGGCGGTGATCGGCTCTAGCAAGCTGACTATCTGAATTAAATCCAACTTGTCGTCGGCCTGATGAAGCCTTCGGGGTGGATCTGAACCTGAGCGGATAGCTTTTGTGGTCCGTCTGTCAACCAGCTGGCTCCACTTCTCCAGAATTCGGAGAATCACCTTCCTTAGGCCCAACAAGCGGTGGGGTTTGAACTCTCCCCTGTCACATCACACAAGTCGGCAAACAGTGCCCCCATAACCTCGACGTGTCGCACTAGGAAGGCGATCCTCCCAATGCGAGAGATGAAATCCGTCACTGATCTGTTCTTCGGTCTGCTTCTGTCATTCACTATCCCACAAGTGGCCTTCGCTACAGCATTAGTAAGGTGCGGAATGCACCATTCCCACTGCAATGCAAGGCCTTGCGTCGGCATCCACTTGACGTCGGGGCCGGAGTCACTTGTCGACCTGTAGAAGTCACCACAAGGAAGACCAAAGTCGAGAAAGGTCTGCTCAATCCACCTCTCAAATGGACCACGGATTCCGCCGTCACGCTCACCGTGAAGGGCAGAAATGGCGAGTGCCCAGTAAAACTGATCAGAACTGCCAATTCCTATCAATCAGGTACACGTGAAGTCCGAGGTAATCCCAACCATGACTTCTGTGTTTCACAATGCTGGCGCGAAACTTGGTAAACGATACGCTACAGGCGGAAAATAGTCAAAATACATTGCCATTGGCCGAAAACAACGCACCTTGGCCACGTCATTACTTTTTGTGTGCCAAGCATGAAAAATCGGCGCGAAACCGGTCAAATATCTGGCAATCGGTAATAAACCGGTAAACAACAAGTGCACTGCGAATTGCCCGGCAACCGACACAGCACTAGACTGCACAGGTCTTCGACGCAACATCCGCAGTCCCTTGCGACTGGCAGGAAGAGAACGGGTGGGTGGGGTCTCAGACTCGACGGACGCAGCCAGCCGCCAGCTGACAATCGAACTGAGCAGATGCCGCAATTTGGCGTCTAGATGTTGCCACCTTTCAGACGAGGAAGGGATGGAAACGAGAGCAGCGGGCCCCCATGAGACAAGCAGCTTCAGGCTTTATGCCATTCTGTTCAGGGGGACGAACGTTCTTGCTTTTGTCGATCCGCCCCCGCTGTCAGGGCCGAGGACGTGGATCTTGGGACGTGAAGGAACGCGCAAGTTGCTGCCGTGCTCAAGTGCGATCGTCGTTCTTGAAAAGTCCAAGAAACTGAATATTTGGCCGCGATATCAGCATCCTGACCGATTGGCAAATGCGGCCAGAGATCTCGGTGGCCAGCAACGTGGCCAGCTAGAGGAGGTCGGTGTGATTGCCACCCAGAAGAGACGCTTCGTAGCATCGAAGGCGACGCGCCGCGCCACCCAACGCAGATCTGGATTGAGTGGCGCGATCTGAAATCCACCAAAAGCCCAAAATTGCGAACAACGAAGCAAATGATCGGCGTCTGCACATGCACAAACTCCAAATTTTCGCGCAATTTTGGAGCCGTTAGGGGGAAAAAGTCTGCATTTGTGGTTATTATTATGCTGCAGCAGCCAGCGTAATCGCCAGTGGTGTCCTGGTTTCTTAGTCGCTCGGGAGTGTTGTGGCAACTGCTGCTATTGCTGCGACTGCCCCGCAGTTGGATGCTACGTGTATCTATAGCTTCTGCAACCTCCTTCCGTCTGAGGTGCGGTTGAAAAACGCCTGAAGAATCGACAGAGTCTCTCGCAGGATGGCCTTGGAGATGAGGGCGATGTCGTCGAGGGATCGAGGGATAGCGTTCGCCTCTGAAACGGACCATTCCCATCAGAGCAAACTCCAATGATGCTTCGCTACCTAAAAGGTACCAAAACCGCGCAAACTGAACCCATTTGCCAACTTCAAGGTCGCTCTCGTCCGACTTCCCCATCTTCGGACGGACCGCGAGCCTCGCGGAGACGCGAGGAGAGCTGGCGAGTTGCTGCAGCCGCCGACAAGTAGAAGAGGCAGCTCCCAGGCTTCCAGGCTGGCTGTGCTGTGTTCTGCGTGGACGAGCCGGCGAGAAGCAGATTATTCGGCGAGTGCTTCGGGAGGTTTCAGCCTCGTCCCCCAAAAGCCACCGCCTGACTGCTCGAAGCGACGCGGGAAGGCGCGGGCAAAGGCAGCGGAAGCGTCTTCCCCGATGTGATTTGGGTGGGCTGCGGTCATTTCGCTGGGAAAAAAGGGAGTGACTGGAGTGGGCGGGTTCTTCGTCGGCTGTTGTTCTAGATCCAGCCCCCTGTGCAGACGGGAGCGTCTCCTTTTGGCGGAGGTTGGGCACTCTTTGCTGCCATGTCGGAGCTTCTTTCGCCCTCGATGCCCTTTGGGTTCGGTCTCTGCTGCTGCGTTCGTTTCGCAACGAGCGCTAGCACAGGATCTGCGCTGGATCCTCACGCGGTCCAGACGAGAACAGCAGCACGGACCGAAAGGGAGCTCAGCTCCCGCCTTTCGGTTTCTTCCACGCATCCAGCCACCCGTTTCGTGTCTGCGAAACCCCATTCGGCTCGAGTCTTCGCTCTCGGGGGCGTGAGCTGCTCCGCTTCTGTCGAAGGTAAGGGCCAGACTCTCCATGGCAGCGAGGAACAGCCACGGTGTGTTTACGACGCTCGCTATCCTTCGGAATTCCCCACGCCGTTCCAGGTCCAGGCAAACGCAGAGCAGCAGCAGCGCTCGGGGCGTTACTCCTCCCGTCTTTGCTGCACATATCGGCCGGTTGGGTCGTTCAGCTCCCAGGGAACAGGCGATCCGAAGGCTTTCCCCTGTGGCCCCCGAGCCTCAAATTCACTCACGCACATCCGCCCACTCGAGACAAGCGCCGGCCCCTCGATCGCAGACGGGAAGGAGGTTGAGTACCAACCACATGAAGCCGCCGGGGGTCGCGTTCGCCACGGCGGAGTGGTCGCAGACGCGACGCTTGCCGTCGTCGCCCGTGGCCTCTGCGGTCGAAACCACATCGGTTAAATCCCGACCTGACGGCTCGGACCCAGCCGCTCTCGGCCCGAGGAAGCAGCCCAGCTCCACCTGGCCGCCAGAGCAGGCCTGTCGCCAGCGCTCGCAGATGGTGGCAGCTTGGCAGGCCAGCGGCGACGTGTCCAAGCTCCGGCAGATGCACGAGCCGCATGTCGCCGGAGTGCCACGCTCCGTGCTCTCGCGACTCTTCGCCTTGCCCTCCGCTGGAAGTGGCCCAGGCTCATCCACTGGCAGTCCGCGTCGACGCTGCTCCGCCGCGGTGGCGGCTCTGGTGCACAGCCCAAGAGCCTTCGCCAGCAGTGAAGGCGATTCGCGAGCCAATCGGGAGGCCAACGTCATGTCGAGTCCGCAGCCACAGTGCTACTCCCCCATGCATCCGGCTTCGGACTTCGCCAGCTTCGGAAGCGGCAGCAACTGCAGTAGCAGATGCAGCAGTCCGCTCCCCATGAACCAGTTCGTGGAGCAGTCCAACTTCGCAGATGGCGACGAGGCTGACTCGGACAAGGAGGAGGTTCTCATGCTTCGCCAGCAAGTGGCGCTGCTCATGAAGAGCCTCGAAGACGAGAAGAAGCGCCGCACGACGGAGCAGCATCTCATGCAGACGGTAAGTCCTCCCATCTCCCCGCTGGTCGCCGTTAGCGACGTCTTCTGACCTTTCGAACGTGCTTCTGTAGAAAATCATCGAGCTTCAAGGCCTGATCCGCAGCGGTCTGCCAGGTGAGCAACGCGACGTGGACGTGGAGATGGAGCCCGACGTTGGCCACGGCGCTTGTGCAGTGGCGAAGACGTCGCCGTCCTCGTTCCTGGGGCTGGCACGAAGCTCAGCGCGGGAGAACGAGCGAGGCGAGAACAACCAGGGATGCAGACGTTGGTCGGCGGGTGACGAAGAGAGCGACGGCTGTCAGCGGAAGAAGGCGGACACGTCGGGCGAGGCGGCGGCCAAGCTGCAGCTCACCAGACTCCGCGCTCGAATGCACGCGGTGGTCATCGACACTCAACGGGAGACCCAGTGAGTCTCCTGCCTTGATTGATCACGTCGTTCTGGAAAACGGGAGCTGCCTTGACTCACCGTTGGTTTGTCATCGCCTTCTTGTGTCTTTGTCACCCCGTAGATCGCTTCGAACCCAACTGGAAGGTGCGAAGCGGACCCACAACAAACGCGAGAAGCAGCTGCAGCTGGAGACCAGCATTAAGCTGGCTGCACTCGAGCACAAGCACACGGCAGCAACGACGCGACTGGCCCAACAGGCGGCTAACGGGGCGGCGCAAGTGGCGAAGCTGGAGGCTGAGAAGCAGGAGCTTCTTGCAAACATGCAGGCCTATCATGAGCGACTGGAACAGCTGGAACTCGCGCTTGGAGGCAAGCAGATCGTGGAAGCTTCTCGATGGACGTAAGTCGGAAGGCTCAAGCCGCAACCCAACCCAACGTTCGCGGAGGGTTCGAACTCGTATAAGTGGCGTGTGTGTCGCCTTCCCCCTGCATCCTGCGAAGATGAAGCAGCAAATGCACAAGCCGACGAAACCAGACAGGAAGGAACTGCATGGACAGGCAAGCAGCAAAAGAAAGGGGCACACAATAGAAGAGAGAGGGACAAAGAACCGTGCAGGAGGTCGCAGATGGACGATGGAAGGTCTACCTGGTCGCGCTTCTCGCTCTGCTCTGCTGCCTCCCCTGGCAAGCATCGCTCGCTTCTCGCCAAGACAGTCAGGCACACGCGAGCACAGATCCCACCCTATAAAATAGCATCAACGCCACACAAATATTTAGCAATGCATCAACGAACCCGAGCCATCCGTATGGCTTTCTCAGTAGGACAGCAGCGCCTTGGCTGTTGCTGGAGGTCGAAGCGCGTGCGGTATATTACGAAGTCGCGTTAAACTTGACGCGGATCTCCTCTTCGCTCACGAGGCCAGCACTGACCGAGTGGATGTTCCCCGTGAAGACGCGTCGCTCCCACGTGGCCGTGTCGAAGTACAGGAACTGCGGGCCAAGCGAACTGCTCGCCAATGACGGGCCGGCGCTGGCGCCCAACGCGCTGCCGATGGAGCCAACGCTGCCGTTGCCTGTGGCTCCACCAGGTGCTCCACCCAACGATGAGCTCGAGGAACTCGCTAACAGAGCGGCATCCGCAGGGGACGCTCGCTTCAGCCACGTCTTCAGCTCCGCATGGTACCGCCATTCGCGGCTGTAGAGCTCCTGCGCTGCATAAGCCTGCAAGACGTCCTTGGGCATGGAGTAGAAGATGAAGAACAGCGTCTCGAGGTGGAATTTGGACAGATGCGTCGTCTTCAACACTGGCGGTTGGTTGTAGTAGCACATGGGCAGCGCAAACTGCGGCTCTTTCGTCAGTTGCTCGTCCGCCCATGGAGACGCAAACGTCGGGTGCAGCGGTCTACAGATACAGAAAAGCAGTCAGCATGGAAGCGAGCAAAGTTCTAACAACTGAGTGAATGAACAGAGTCACGTACTCTGCCGAGTTGAGGTTCAATCCGAGTGACGTGAGGTCACAGCCCATTGCCAGGTTCTTCTTGGCATCGTTGCCCGGTCGGGTGATGGTGTGCAGCATCCCCAAGAGTCCGTACTGGTTGTTCGGATCCAGCTCGCCATCGCTACTTTCCTCGGTGGCTGTCTCCTCCGGCCGGGGCGCGTGGAAGTGATCGAATGCGCCACCGCCGAGACTCACGCTATTGCTACCGCCGTTCCCTGCCCCCGGAAATACGTGGCTAGCAGCACCAACACGGCTGCCAATGGACGTACCGCCAACCTGCTGCTCTGAGCGCTGGGCAGGAACCATGCCATCCGTTGCTGACGAGCTGAAGCTCGAGTGGCGCTTGAGCTCGCTGACGGCCGGCGGGGCGGCGCCCTTCTCACTGGAGCTTGGGCCGAACGTCGAGAGCGCGGGGAAATCCTCCTTCTGGATCACAAACTCCGACGGCTGCGAGCGCATCCGCGAGTCGGACGAACCTTCGAAGCTGGCGTCCAACGACAACGAGCCCATTCTATTCGTCGTCAACGGAGTTAGCTATGAAGATCTTACCAGCTTCGTCGCATGGAAAGATAGACCACAGTACCTGGAGCCGAGGGCTGGGAACTCCGACATGTCCGGCGCCTTGTTCTCCGTCGGCAGCTGGAAGTTGCGGCCTGGTAAGTCAACAAACCACCGATTAGCACGTGGAGAGGGGCTCGCTCTGTATGCATCGTGCACACTATTGGCGACTGCTTATAACGCACCAGAGTTGATTCGGTGCAACTCGTGCGCTGGCGGCAAGCCTCCACCGCCGACTTGAATCCGCCCAACGCCAGAGCCTCCCAGGAACTGCAGGCATCACGACAGCAGCCGCAATCAGTGAGATAGCGGGGGTTTAGCAGATTATACGACTTTAAACAAAGAAACCCACCGAATTGGAGCCACCCGGCATCATTCCGCCGCTGCTGAAGCCCGAGAATACGCCGTGCATCGGCGGCAGATTCAGATCTGCGCTCCCTCCATCCAAGCATCAAATATACCGTTAAGACGTTGAAATCAAAGGCAAGAAGAGTGAGAACACACGAGAGAAAGCACGTCTTCCGTACCTCCTGCGCCAGAGATGTCGCCGTCCATACCGCCTACCAGCCCGCTCCCCATCGAATGAAAGGACGACAGACTCAAAGGGCCGCCGCTGTTCCCGAGGCCGTTGCTGCTCGAGGAGACGCCGCCCGGGCCGCCGCTTGAGCCCAGTCCTTTGCTGGAGAAGTCGTCTCGATGGTAGTAGTACTGGCTGGCGTCGAACTCCTCCTGCAGCCACGAAACAGCGCACAAGACACGAGGAGTGAGCAGTTAGACGCCGCGTGGTCAATCACCCAAAGATCCGTTTCCCCCTACGAGACAGCAGCCATCGCAAAGTCAAGACACTTCAGACCAGCCAGATCAGCAAGCGCACCTTGTCCTCAGCGGTCTGGATGTTGTCCTTGAAGTACGCGAACTTGTCTTTGGACGGGTCGATCATGGCGCTTCGTCGTCTTTTGCACTTCTTGCGGCGCTTCGACTGTAGCTTCTAGTGGCGCGAGAACGATGAAAACTGCTCTCCCCCTCTGCTGTCGATGTCCTGTGCACGCTCTCCCGGTCGGTTGGTCGGTTGGTCTCCTGGGGGCTCCTAGACACGCACGCGTTGCCCGGAAGTCCTCGTTGCCGATGCGCTGCCTTGCTTTGGCCTTCGTTGCCTTTGCTTTTCGCTTCTCCCTTTCCTCCCCTTCCGGTCGTTCGATGGTAACGTTAGATATCGGATCAGTGCGTATTGTTGTGCCGATCTTGCGGAATATTAACGAATCAAGTGGCCACGAAGACAATTTAGAGTTGTGATTTGAGAAATTACGAACATTGTTTTTACCCTTTGAGTAAAGTCTATATAAAATTTTATTTGTCTGTCTATCTGTCAATTGTCACGCTTTTCCAGACTTTTCATTGGCTTCAAAAACATTTTAACTTTTCATCTCAGCACTTTGGGCCTGGTTTTACTCTCAATGTACTTGCAAAACTTAGATTAATTCAGTACATGGGCTCTGTACATTCTAAGGAAGTGCCAACCGCTTACCGGTATTATTACCGGTATTTATTATGGCCTGCATTTTTTAGAGTGCTGCGTTTTGGTTGTGTATGCTACAAATGGTACGAATTATGGGTAGGTTGAATTAGAGACCTTTCAAAACTAGCCCATTTCAGTTTCGGTTCAGGTAAAAGGGGCAACTGAGGAAAATGCCTGTCAAATCTTATGCTCAAACGAGACTAGGGTCGAGCACGGGAGCCAGTTTTACTCAATTGTTTCAACTACGCGCGCACCAGCCCATTCTTGACAAAGCAAAAGACAGCAAAACCACGATGGTATTCATCGCCCCACGGCTGACCGAGGAACACGCTCGAGCCCTCATCAGCGCGGTGTGGTTATCATCTCGCGGCAATAAGAAGAGCTTTCTTAAGATCATGCACTTCCTCATTTCAAATAACTACTTCCCGCCGGCTACGTGAAGCTCCCCCACGCATCGACTTTAGCAATCTCTTCGACCCCCTATTCAATGACTCTACAGCGGGTCCGTAAAGTCTGCAACCCCCCTCCTTAAATTTACTTAAACAGACCTCGCCGAGCCAATTTTTATTGGATTACTGTACAATAACAACTGAGGGTTGCGGTACGTCCTGCTGAATGCGTGTGTGTGCATCACTCGCAATAATTCGCAACCGGTTGTCTTCCACAAGAATTTTACCAGAAGAGGGTGGGGAAAAAAGTCTGCACCCCCTTGTCGACCTGTTGTAACA
>MBAC02001601.1:0-118088 GCA_001712635.2 Nothophytophthora sp. Chile5
CAACCTTGCTACAAACACATACACACACCACGCGCTCCAGCGCTGAAGCGGCACTGCTCCGCAAGCCCAAGCCGCGCCTCAAGCTTCACGACACTCCATACGCCTCATTGTTCGTCCAGCATACGCCTACCTGGCCTGCCAGCCACCGCAAGCACCGGCGCTGGCACTGGCACTGGCACGTCTCTCGCTTGTTCTCCTTCCGGCTCTCGGGTCGCTACGTCGAGTCTTGCCCACCGCTAATCTATGTTGAACGCGTCTATTTTGGAGGACTCTGATTGGCTTAAGCTACGAAATTGAGTACTTCTGTCCATTGTCAGATAGCCGATTCGCCACACTGATTCCTACCTAGTTTTGTTATAGTGAATACCCGTTACAACTGGAACATCTCCTCGCTGAACGAGACGTACACAAACCATGTGTCCCTACTGAAACCCACGCGTTATCAGTTTGCTCCCAAACCCACTTTCGTGAGTGCAATTGATGCGTCTGCCACAACGCCAGCACGGGCGTCAATGTAGCTGGTCCGAAAGCGTGATGACATCTCGCTGGTCGGCCACCTTTGGTCCGTCAACAGAGCCCGCGAGATGGTGACCGGTGTCTCGGATGTGACAATGAAACACTGCAACCAGCACATATCATCCTACCTACGGTTGTTCGAGGAGTTGAACCCCAGTTCTATCTCATGCGTCGAGCATGACAGCGACGACCGATTTTTGTGTGCCGTGGAGGTGGTAGCGGACTCGATGACCGATAACCGACGCATTGTTGGCATCGACTGCGCGCACTTGAAGTGCCCAACGTTAACGGGTCAACAGATGACGCTCGTCGGTCAAGATGGCAATCGCGAGACAGTTGTCCTCGCCTTCGCATTGGTACCAGACGAAGATCTCCCGAGTTATTCAGTTCTTCAAATTACTGCGGGAGGCCGGGCAGGTGTTGCCCGTCTACTTATTTTCTGCGACCACGACGCGATGCTCTCGTTGACTGGAAGTTTACATTTATGCGTCCGATACTGCACCCTCCACATTATACGCAACGTGAGTGACCGGTTCAAACACTTCACGAAGGATCATCGCAACCTAATCTGGGAGTTGCAGGCTGCCGACACTGAAACGGAATACAAAGCCGACTCGCCTGGATTGAAATCGCGCTCAACAAAGAAGTTCGAGACTACCTGGAGGGGGTCAATCCGATCAAGTGGGCTGCAGCCACTATACGGGTGGCGTACTTCGAATTTCGTCAAGAATCAATTCGGGAGTCAATTGGCGTTGGGTCTCCGCGAGTTGCCTCCGTTGGCGATGTGTAGCAGAGTGCTCGATAGGGCGTTCTGTCACCACATCAATGCTGTCGAGGGACTCGTCGTCATGCCCAAAGCCATGAATCAATACAACACCCAGAGCAAGCAGCTGGGAAACTTCGACATTCAGCACGCCTCGCTGGATGTTAGCTATGCCTACCGACAGGAGACCGACATGAGGCGATGCGGCGGGTGACCCTGAGCAAGGAGCACTGTACGTGTAGTTACCCCAACCAACACTGGGTGCCGTGCCGCCATGTCATCCTAGTCCTACAAAATAGAAAGGCGGTCGACACCGTCTTCGACTACTTCGACGACGTATACAAGGTGTCTAGTTACGCGTCGGCCTTCGAGGACAAGGCAGTGCTCCTACCGCTAGACAGCGAGTTGAAAGAAGATGGAGTCACTCTTCCTCCTTTCCGAAGGAAAAAAGACAGACAAATCGAAAACCAAACGCATTCGGAGCCGTGGAGCGGGAAGCGCTACCGATGCGGAGAGTGCCAATAGTTTGTTTGGGCACAACAAACGAAAGTGCAAACAAAGTGGAAAAACTTGGTGAGTTGGCTCGGTGGATTGCTTGTGAATGCTATGGCTTGTGCTGACACATCTCAGTTCCACATCTACATTTGAATCACAGCAAGCTCCCCTAGTCGCAGGTTATCTCTCTGCCAGCGAATACATCCTCAGTTGCCACAACGGCGCCTTTAATTCTGCGCCGATTGCGCATCTCGTAGAAAGCACAATTAGAGTCACAAGAATGATTCATAAATCTGCCAATGCTGCCGGTATGCATTGCATCAATGCATACGACGCGCCGATTGGCAGAAGAACTCAGAAGCTCCAATGCGTATCCGCTCTTCGACTTCAGGTACATGGAGACACCTGCATATTCGGCGATGATGGTGCAACCGCGAACATTCTCTGTAGTCCGAACAGCAAAGCCAATGTCGCCGCTGACGAGCTCCAGACAGGCGAGCTCTCATATACGATTGCCGCACGACGGCTCCGCTTAGCAATTGGCAGTTGCGCATAATGTATATGCAAGGGTATTGGGGCACTTCCGCGGTCTACGCCGATCTTTACAGCCGCAGTAGTCCACAGAACCGATGCCGGCAAATCGGATGCACGGCGGGTGAATCATGTGGATCATCCTCCACACATCCTCAGGCCAATATAAGGCCTCGGGCCGAATAAAGAAGTTTACTACGTCGACGGGGAGTGCGAGATGAAGCTCTGCTACCGCCCTGCAGCTGGGGTCCGTTCGGATGGGATCAGGCGACTTCGGTAAATGAGAGACACCAGCAAGGTGAAGCGGCATCTCCGGGTCCGCGAAGGCTGCATCAAGGCAGCGAGGCTTCTGCCAGCGGGTTGTTACGTCAAGCCAACGAGGCCTCTTGTCGTCCACGACGGTGTTTTCGTGCCCAGGCGGTGTTTGAAGATCTGCGAAGGCTATATCGAGTAGGGACATTTCTAGATTGGCAAAGCCAGCGCCGTCTCCTTGCCTTTGTTACTCGTAACTAATGGTACGATGAAGCTGCACCGACCTCTGGGATCTGGCCACGTCGGTCAGCTTTTCTGGCCGGCGGAATTTGCGTCTGGACAGAGCAGCTTATCTGGATCGGAAGAGGCCACTCGACCATGAGACGCCCGACTCTCTGATGCAGCAACACGCGTGCGCTGTGCCCGCTTCTCCAAGGCGGTGGTGCAATCGCGACGGTTCTGCTCCCCGGGGGCGGCGGCATGACTGGGCATTTCCGAGATTGTAGAGGCTGAGAAACGAGTGCACAGTCTCGACTTCGCTGGCATGCCAACCCGACCGCGTTGCTGTATATGTTTTGATGTTGCAACACGAAGGTGAGGCTTCTGTTGGCGCTTCTTTGGGGCACCTGGGCTTCATGTAGTCGCGAAAACACCTGTCAAAACTAGGCTGAGGCAGAAGATCATCGCTGTCGTCGGCCATGGCGTAGTTGCTGTCACTTATGATGCAATTGGGGTCTTTATTGTGGAGGGATAATCAAGACACACGACGACTGGCTGATACGAGCCCTAGCGAGCTTCGGGAGCATATACATGCTCGTTTTGGTAGACAAAGGCGGGCAAATACCAGGATTTGTTAGCCGAAGTGTGTATGCGTCTGGAAACACTTCCAGTGTGCCTTTTCCCATGTCCGAGGGAAGTGGGACGTACCAGCTCAGCAAGAAATACCAGTTTTCATTCACGTTTAGACAATTTCCCCATTGCATCAAGCTGGTCCCTCGGACTCTCCCCACCGTAGTTTATAAAATATATTTCATATATGATAAATGGGTTGTTTCTATATATTATAGAAACAATCCTGCGATTTCTGACATGTTTCACGGCTATGACAGGCAGCAAAGCCACCCCAATTTGCGCGGCGATCAGCCAAGGTCTTACTATAAGGCCGAGTGCGTTTACCGGCGCAGTGGTGTCGGTTGGTGTATCCCAGGTAGCGACGCAATGAGCTGAAATTTTCTAGTAAAAAAACGATTTAAGTAAATCAGAAATATATGAGGTTAGAAAAACAAACTGAAATTACTAATAAGTGTAGTGAAGAAAGTAACATCCATTGCGGCGACCACCATGGACCCACTTGGCGTCCCACACTATTCATTCGACCATGCCCAACCTCTTCCTCATTTGAAGAAACTGATCGTGGGCAAGACTGCTGCGGGGATGGCTGTAGGCGACAGCCTGACCACCGCTCTCTGAGGCGACGACGCCGTTGCGACCGCTGCGGCGGCGCTACTCTTGCGACTGCCGCAGTACGGCCTAAATGACGAAGGCGAGGTTCCTGGTGCGGCGACGGTAACTGTGGCGGTTAGCCCAGGACGGCAGCCACTCATCACGCAACTGCTGTGGCGACGCCACCGGTGCCGCCGGCCACGACTTCGGCACGTATCGGACACTGCCGCCAGCCAGGTTGCTGGTGGCGGCTACAGCGCATGAATATGACACGGACGGCTAGGCGCCTGACAGGAGCGACGGTGAATAACGCAACAACGGTGAGCAACGCAACATTGGTGAGCAGCATAGCGGCGGCAGAATGCTGGCCCTTGCGCAACATACAAGCGCCAGGTAAGCCATTCCAGCCATGCATGTTGCATATGTACGTGCGAGTATCAATGCATTTGATCGTGCGATGCTCTGTGTGATGATACTTTGGAAGGAAACAAGCAAGCTTTGTGCAGACTAAGGTGGATAAACTTCTGGTTTTGTGCCATTGATTAGTCGGTAAATTTGGGAGTGGACTGTGAAGTATCGCATGGATGAGTGGAATACACGTTCATATTCATCAAACTCGGCATGCATTGATTGCTAAACTGAAAAGGAAGATGTTCAGAGCGCTCCTAAAAGCAAAATGAAGTGGTTGGAGCTCCAGATCTTCAGCATTTCTGCCTACTTGCCCACGCCAGCTTTCGCGAGAATGAATACTTTCTCAACAGCCTTGTTTCTGCTGCGCAGGTAGCGCGTGATCTACGCCTATGGTAGATTCTCACGAGGCTACCAGATGTCATTCCAGGATCCAAGAACGTAATTTCCCCCGGTTTTCTTGTCCTTGTACGCTGCGATAACTCGTTTGACGTCCCAGAGCTTGATGCCTTGAAGGTCAACACTTGACGCCCACTCCGCTTCACCAATGTCATGAGCCATCGCCTTGATCAGCTTGCCCTTGGTGATCTTGCGGCACTTTGGGACAGTGAGTAGGAGCTCTGTCACCACGGAGTCCAGGTCAGCAAAGTCGTTGGGGGCGTGGTAAGCGCATCCCGGAGGAATCGCAGGGCTTCGCTTGTGACGTGCCCCCGCTTCGCGACTTTAAGGATTTCTTGACAGAAATCGAAGAACGCGCTTTTCTGCAGGAGTTGATTTTTCTTTGGGGCTTGAACACGCGGTGCAGTGGGCTGCGCATCTTCATCATCAGACGAAACGACCTTCGGAGCCATGGTGAAACGTTGCAAACGGTGGAACTTCGCGAATGAGAGGAGTTCGTCCGTGTTGGAGAACCACGTACCTAAACTGCCGATTCCTCGACGTGTCTCATCATAGGGGCTCCGTTTGGGCAGGTGTCCTCATACAAAGGTCGAGGACGTGGTTCAGAGCCGAAACGGCGTAAACCCAAAGTTGAAGTTGTGTATTATTTCATCCTGCAATGAGGGGATCAAAGGAAAACATAAACGATATGCACGCTACATACTAGCTTCATAAGCAGTGCCTTTCAATTGAAAGCGCGTATCAGAGTAGCGCTACTCAATTGAAAGTGCATGCCCATTATGAGATGGATGACCGGAAGGAATGGAACCTTCAGCTTCGCTGGCTCGCATTCCTTTCTTCTTAGGCCCACGGTTCACGAGGTATATCGACCCGTTGCTTGGCTTCGTCGGCTCTTGGCGCTGCTTCAACGCGAAAACAAGGTGAATGCATGATCCATACTCGTACGAATACTTACAGGGGAAAGACTTTCGGCTGACATCCACCGGCCAACTCGTCTCCTGCTGATTCAGTCTCTCCATCCGAGCGTTGTTCGTGCCAATCTTGGTAGCTACCACAAGCCTTTCGTGCGCAGCTCCTGGAATTGACGGGTCGACATAGATTAATTTCTCCATCTACGATACAATGTTGACAATGTTGGACGTTTCGACATCCGAGTCAAGCAAGAAAGCTATTCTCGTGCGCGTGACTGGATGCTCAAACAGGATCTTGTTGATCACTATGTCCTTTATGCGTTGCTGCAACGTTCCACCAGGTACAACGTCCTCTCAGAAAGAGCGTTCCGAAAGGAATTGGTGAGAGCATTCACGGAGAAATCGAGCCAATAGCTTTGCCATCATCAACCTCAATCGAAGAGTGTAGTCACGCTTGATGAGACGGTTGAACTGCTCAACTGGGTTGTTCGATGTAGCATGTCCAGATGACGTCCAGAAACACTGCCACGCGTGGAATCGCATTCCCAGCTATTCTTGTTCATAGTGGGCTGCAAACACTTTCACTTTGTCGATGTCCTTCCATTTACGGAGAGCTGCGCCCTTCAGCTCGGTGAATTCCTCCAGAGTTCCGCCGTAGTGCATGTCGTACAGGTCCCGAAAAATGAGTCCAGCGAGAAAGTGCGATAACCCCTTCGTTTTCTGGACCACCTTGACTACAACGTTGTAGAATCACATGAGATAGACGCACTCAGACGTCTCTCGAAGCACCCGCTTAAACGCGTTGCACTGGGCATCATCTGCGTCTCCCATCACGAACTTCAACTCCAAGTGTTTCTTGGTCATTCGCTCGTACACCGTGTTCAACGACATCAGGGCATCGTAGTACTGCATCGCAGTTCGGTGAGAAATGAGGAAGATGGCTACGAGGCAAAACAATCGGCGCTTGTCCGAAATACTGCAAACGAAGACTGGATATCCCATCTGGTTCAGCTTGAACGTGGCGTCCATATAAAATACGAACGTCGCTGGCGGGCGATCGAGCCTGTATAACAGATTCTTTGTCAAGACGCCAGCAAAGAAAGGATCCCCATCAAATCCATCTCCAATCACCAAACGTCCTTCCGCATCGTAGTTCCCTCCAAATGTAAACGCTTGGATCTCCATCTCTTTCCCCGTAAACACTGCCGAGCCGATCATATCCGCCAAGGCATCAAGATTGCCGTTATTCTTGAGCCGAGTTTTGGCGAAGCAGTTGACGTAGGATTGGACTTTGGACAAATTGGGCACCGAGCTCTCGTCCAACTGGAAGCAGTCGATCATTCTGCTACGGATACGAACCGGCAGGTTTCCCTCGCGGGAAATTTCTCTGGCGAACAGTTTGAGCTCGGGGGTCAGTCGATTCGCGCGAGGTGAAGAAACCACTGTAAATTGCACTTCATGCTGAGAAATGGAGACGACCCGTCGCGATTAGCATGCGAGGATTTTACCCCACCACGGGCAGTGAGCTGTGGGAAAGCAATCGCTGCAGGTTTCAGACGAGTAATACACCAGTCGGTAGTGCATTTGTCGACATCGCCACACATGGAGTACACCACCAGCTGGCTCTTGTGCACCTTGAAGGTCTTCAGCGTTCGTAGCACCGATGCAGCGTCGTATCTGCGTAGCTCACCACACGCGCGTGCCCAAGCAAACGTCATCGCGGTGCTTACAGCGCCTTCGTTTTGATTCCGATTGGCGGTTCCGATGTATGGTGGTGATGCGGAGAAATATTTACCCGCGGAAGTGTCCTATTGGATAAAAGCAAATTTACAGTGACATGATTGGCAGGCACTGCGCTTTTTGTGGAGGTGTTGCGATATATTGTGGTGGTGTACACATTGGTGTGCCAGAGCGAGTGGCGGTGCGTGCTGAAATTCATTTTTTGCGGTTCTCTGTGTTTTTTTTGTTTCTCGATGAATTTTTTGGTTGCCATACAAATGAGCCCGGTTATTGCTGGCAGCGCACAGTAAATCATACTTATTATGACGTTTGACAGGAATCAAGTTTCTCCTATACGTTTTCTATAATATATTTAGGATAACGAACTTGGTGGATGGATTGCCAACCAAATACATGTACAATATGATATCACGTTCGACAGGGATCACTTTGGCCAGGTTTCTAACAAATATGCGCATAAAAGTTGAAAGGCACAATAATAGGGGTCCCCTACACATCAAATAATTTTGCCCCCGTACTATCTATTACCTTACGTCGTGATGGCCTGAGAGAGGCAGATGACGTGGGATTCGCATGGAATTCGAAAAAATACAAACCTGCTCTTCGTAAACACGACCGTAGCGCCTCCCAGTGGGTGGCGCCACGAGTATCGTGCACGACATCATTCGCCCATGAGATGCGCTTGACTGCCCATGCAGCAACGATTTGCAAGTGGTCACCAACTTCAAGGCGACCATGCTCCATCCCGTGCTGATGTAAAACTGCCATACTTAGAGCGAGCAAACCGCGATAACTTTCAACCCTTACGGTACCGTGACTTAAATTACCACCATCGCTACCCCAAACTTACTCTAATGTGATAAACTCACAGAACAACACGCCGAACTAGCCCCGCCCAGCAACGCTCACACTCACAGGTGCCCTTAGTGATAAATATTGTACTTTTGGCAAGGGCCAGCGCTCCAACGCGGTTTAACATTTTATTTTTTTCACATTGTGAATATCGCTTACCGTCATTAATATGAACCGCACCTAAAAAATGAATACAAATACCAGTACAAATAAATATAATTGCACGCTCATGGTCAAGCGCCAATTTTTTAGTATGAATGCATATGACCACACACGAATATTAAGAAAACATATTACGTTCAGTTTTGCGATGCGCAAAATGCGACGCATAAACTTCAGAAGGGCTGGGATTCATAAAAAGGGGAACGCGGTGCTTTCGATGTTAACTGAAGGCACCGCTCGAAACTCAGCAAGCCACTGATACCACGCCAGACGCCGTGCAAATCGCTCCCTGTTTGCGGTATTTCCCGAAGGTTTACGTCGATGGTGAATGAGTCTATGCAGAATAAATCTAGTGGTAAGGGAGGAGCGACCCGAACTTCAACATTCACGACAGCTCAAACCTTTAAGACCATCCGTGCAAACACCCTTATCGTACGAGCCACCACTGGGAGTTCCTGCAGACTGCGCCCTCTGTTGGAATTACCACAGCGCTTCGAGTCACCGCTCACCAAAAGGGCACCGTCATAATTTCTTCATTCTTCAATTTGCCGTCTTCTTCAACGGTCTTCAGCCCAAGAAGCAAACAAGCCCCACCTTTTCAGCATGGCTGGTGGCGCAGTGATCACCGCCAACTACGATGTCGATGACAAGCCCACGGAGGGATCGCGCACTTACGCCATCATTGTGTGCCTCTTCGCGTCGCTCGGTGGCATTTTCTTCGGCTATGATCAAGGTGTGACTTCCGCGGTGCTCATTATGGACAACTTCCTGGAGGACTGGTGCGTGGGCTGGCACAACTTCACGTACGAACAGTGCACGGCATCCACGTCGAATCTACCGGATGAGTGGACGACGTACACGCTCTGGTACGTCATGGCGTACACACTGGGTTGTGTCTTCGGCGCACTGGCGAGCGGCTTCATCGCTGACAAGTTTGGCCGCCGGATGGCCATCTTCTCCGCGGGAGTGTTTTTCTGCATCGGTACGCTTTGGCTGTGCTTGAACCCGGCCATGCACCACGAATTGGTGTACATTGCTCGCTTCATCCAAGGCCTTGGCGTCGGCAACTCTTCGTTCTCCCTGCCCATTTTCGGCGCTGAGATGGCACCTAAGGAGTACCGTGGCATGCTCTCCGGCATGATGCAGCTTACGGTGACGATCGGCTTGTTCCTGTCCAACGTTGTCAACATTGCGATCATGAACGTGGACGAAGGATGGCGCTACACTAACGCCGTCGCGCTGCTTCCTCCGGTTATCGTGATGGCTGGCATCTTCTGCGTGCCGGAAAGTCCGCGTTGGACGTATCTGCACAAGGGCAAGGAAGAGGCTGAGAGCGTTCTTAAGCGTCTGCGCCAAACCGAGAACGTGGACCACGAGCTGGAGTTAATTGGCATCCAAGTGGCGCAGGAGGAGCTGTCTGCAGCCAGTTGGGCCGATCTACTGGAGCCGTCTGTCCTGAGGCGCGTGATGATTGGCTTCATGCTGCAAGTATTCCAGCAGGCGACTGGCATCAACGCCATCTTCAACTACGGCGGCCTAATTTTCAAGGATGTGACGGGCGCTGGCGAGTACTCGGTGCTGCTGCTCTCGGGTATCAACCTAATCAGCACGATCCCTGCGATGCGTTGGGTGGACACCATCGGCCGCCGCAAACTACTCCTGATCGGTGCCATCGGCATGATCATCGGCCATTTGTTCGCGGCCATCATCTTCCGGACCTCGTGCGACGGCAACGTGGATAACGCCGGCTGCCCCACTGCCGCTGGCTACCTGATCGTGGTCGGCACGGCCTTCTTCGTTTTCAGTTTCGCGGTGTGCTGGGGCCCGACTCCCTGGATCTACTGCGCCGAAATCTTCCCTCTGCACGTTCGCGCCAAGGCCGTCTCGATCTCGACCGTTGGCAACTGGGGCATGGGCGTGGCTCAGACCTGGATCGTGAAGCTTTTCCCCATCCTCAACATCGACGGCGTGTTCTTCATGTTCACGGCGTGCGTGGCTATCTCATTTGTCTTCGTGTACTACATGTGCCCCGAAACAACGGGAATGATCCTGGAAGAAATCGAGGCGCTCTTCCGCAAGGACGCCCCGAAACCGAAGGAGATCTCGTCGCCAGGATACCAAGAGGCCAAATCGCCGCTTTTCCAAGCGTAGATGTACATCCTAGTTCGTGTAGGGACGACTTGTTGATTTCTCGCTGGGATACACTGCAATACATTGCCTTTGACTTTGAAATCTGAACACTGTTCCCATGTGCCCTATCAGCTTGAAGAAAACAAGATTAAAAATACCGATAGAGTATCAAATTGCTTCTGCAGTGATCGTTTGCCGCTTTCCTTTATTACTGTTGTGCTGATATGATTACACACACCGAACTTCAATTTGGTGGTCGTAAAGTCCCGATCTTCAAAGTGAAATTTCACCGAAAAAGAAATGTACACGCGCATCACAGATGGCGCGTGCATGCATTCACTTGATCAACGGCTATTCCATCGATTAAAATAGCGAACAAAGTGTGAGGTTGCTCGAGGATCACATACCACAAGCAGGTCTTTCCCTGCGTCTCCTCCATCAATCCTCCATCACCAGCTTTATCACAAGCCGTACAAACAATCAGCGTGCTTAGAATGAGCTCTCACAAGCCGCACAAACAATAAGGGGGTGAAGTGGATCCAAGACTAATCGATGCCTGTGGTTTAATCCGTGTGCGGAGCACGCGGGCTTAAACTCAGGACTACATCTCGGATAGGGTAAACACGCGTTCTCAGGGGTATGTTATGTTTAGCAGGGCGATATATTCATAAAATATTTGGGCATTTGACCGTTGGTGACTTTAATAAATTCCTAGAGGGATTTAGTGGCTAACCCTGAGAGCAGTTGGTAACTGTAACACGAGCTAGTCGTCCCTCCTATAGCAACTTGGTGAGGGTGCCACGTTGCTTGAACACAAAATAGTAATCAACTAATACTGGTTTGAAAGTACAACATCAGAAAATAAGAATAGTAATGCTGGCACCAGTAATACGAAGTGTTCAAAATCCCCGCTTTTATTATACTACCGAACCAACGAGATCAGCTCGTGCTGTTCTCTAATGGTAATCGCCCGGTAGGCGCAATGTACATTGCTTTCTAGCAAACAAGTCAACCTCTACGTGCACACCACACCACAAGCCTTTAACATTTCTGTTTCTGGAGTTTTGTTGTCAACGTGGCTTCGTTCCTACTACATGAAGTATTCTTCCAGAGGACCGACATCTCTTAGTCCTCCTGACGAGTGATACTCTCATGCTGGTGCGTGCTTTTCCATCCGGGGCACTCGGCTTAGAAGATCGAGAGCTTCACTTCCATCGCTTCGTGGACGCGGAAAGTGTTCTCCGGGTGCTCGTTGGGGTCTGCAGAAGATAAATAGTAGCATATCCCCCCATTCACAATCAGCCACTCGCTCCATTTCTGCAGTGAAGAAAGCATGCTCGTACCGTTGAGGAAGTCTGATAGCTCAATCTGCTCGTCCGCACCCGTGAGCGTGTCCAACCCAGCGTGCGAGCTCGGCAAACCCGGAAGACGCTTTAAGACACACATGTCATACGCAAGTCAGCGATTAGCAAGCAAGCGCAGCTGGCTGGTGCTCCTTCGGAGAGTGTAGTAGAGGTTGAAATTGCCAACTCCAGCCGACAAGCAGCAAAACACGCTCCAATCCAAATAGTGGCTTACCGTAAACTGCTCCATCACCATCTTCTCAGTGCGCAGACGCATGGCCGCCGCCTTGCCGTACACCTGCTCGACCGTCGCCATCTTCAGCTCCCAGTTGGACTGCCGGTTCTGGAAGAAGACACGTTCATCGCTTGTTAGAGCGGCCTTTCAACCTTCAGAGACCACCAGAGACAGCCACTCACCATGGTCTGAAGGCGCTGCACCTCGTGCACCGGTCGCACGTCCTCACTGGCGCTGTAGAAGCCGTAGCGCAGTGCATCGGGAGGCGCACGCACGAGGGGGAGGCTAGTGGCGTTCTGAGATCGCGGTCACCACCGCAAAGCGCACGCACGAATTAGTTCCACTGCTCGCAAGTAACTAGTACTAATCCGTCAGACGGCACCCCACACGAAGGGGTATGTGTGTGGAGGCGCCTACGGACGCCGCATCGCACGCAACTCTCGCCTTACCATGCTGTGCTTGTTTGCTTGCTCTTCCGGTTCTCTTTTGGTTCGCTTCCCCCTCGGGATCTTTTCGAGGTTAGAACACGGTTGCATATCGGTTACGCGACGAGTTCTATAGCGTTAGTAACGATGGGCCAAGGCGTTGGCGACCAGAAGCGAGAGACAATCAGAATGGCGTCTCGCGGGAGGGAGGACTTCGGCCTCAAGAAGTCCTCGGGCGTGAACTACGACCAGGTGCTGGATCGGCAGATCGACGATGACCGCTTCGCACGACAGCGCGCCATCCGCGCGGCGTCGGCAGCGGTACGAAGCCGTGCCGATATCCAGTAGCGTCGTGCCCTCAGCATGTCCCTCTTTAGCCGAAGGGTCTCTAACTGCTGTGTTGTGGATGTTGCGACTCGAGAAGCCGCCCGCAGAGAAGCCCAAGAGCGTCGGCACCAAAGTGGCCGCCCCCCAGTCCGCGACCATGGACGCCTTCATGCGCATGGTGACGGGCAAGGAGGAGCGCACGATTGCCGACCGCATCAGCGACCCGAACCGCCCCACGTGGGAGCAGTACAAGAAGGACAACGCCGACAAGCTGGACCTGAGCGGCAACGGCGAGAAGGAGATGAAGGAATACAGGAAACAGCTGGACGCCGCGCGGGAAAAGGTAGGCATTCAACGGCGTTGCGCTTGTGCTGGAACTCGGCTTCTCCTTCCGCAATGCTGAACGGAAGTCATTTTTCTATTGGACTGCTGCATCAGGCGCTAGCACGAGGAAGTCAAAGCTCGAAGAAGAAGAAGAAAGCGAAGCGGAAGAAACGCTCGCGCTCGCCCTCCGCCGAAGACTCGAGCAGCGAGGACGACCGGCGGCGGTCCAAGAGGAAGAGCCGAAAGAAAAAGTACGCAGCCAGTTGGTTGCCAGGGTCTGCTGATAGCAGGCTGCTGACTGCTTTGTGCATACGTAGGAAAACCCACAAGCGTCGACGAACGTCCTCCGACTCGGATTCGAGCGACGAGTCCGGCTCAGATCGTGACGATGACCGGTCTCAACGACGCAAGCGCTCGAAGAAGAGCAAGAAGTCGTCGCGCAGGAAAGAGCGAGAGGCCTCGCCCTCTCCTGTGCGTCTGTCCTCGTTCCTCCAGCAGACCAGCGATGAATCAGGTGGCGAATCGTCATGAACGTCGGGCGAGCGACCCGGGGCCGCTGCAGCGTCGCACGGATACCTAACTAGACTTTGACTTTTTTTTTGATTGAAAATACACTTTTTTCCCACTTGATAACTATTATTATGTGGTCCACGTGAAATATCGCGGATCGCAACAGAAGCGTCGTGTTGAGACCCGAGTCCGCTTGTTGAGCTGTTCGAGTCGTCACTCCGCCTTCGCGTTCTTCGCGCACCGATGGCGGACGACGAGAGCAGGAAGACCTTTATGAAGCTGCTGCGCCAGGGCGTACAGGCCAAAGTCCAGCAGCAGCATCAGCAGCGTAAACCCGCCTCGAATTCCAGGGGGGAATCAGGTCTCGGAGCTCTGACCAGAGATCCAGACAGCGAAGTGCGACGGGCCACGCTGCCAGGTCATAATGACGACCGTTGCAACGGTGACAAGCATAGGGATGAGCCGTCTTTTGTGGAGGCGTGGCAGACGCTGGCTTGGCGGGACGCGTTCTCCATGGAGCCGTATTTCCTGGAGACCATCTCCGGACGGCCGCTTCGCATCAAGCAGGTGCTGCAGGGAGAGCTCAATGGCTTCGGCACGGGACTCACGGTGTGGCCTGCGGCGTGTGTGCTCTTGAAGCACCTGGAGCATCGCTTTGCAACTGCACCAGACTGCCAAAACGCGCTTGCCACCATCGAGAAGCCCTTCGTACTGGAGCTCGGCAGTGGCACAGGTGCCGTAGGCATCGCGGCCGCAATGTTGCTCCAAGCAGGTCGCGTGGTGCTCACCGACATGAACAATGTGCAGTTTATCATGCAAGAGAATGCCAAGGCGGCACGGGAAGGTGACACAATCAACAGCCAGGTCGCGATCGACGTGGTGGCGTACGAGTGGGGGAAGCCGCCGTCCGAACGGCTCATCCCACCCACCGAAGAAGTGCATCCAGACCTCATCCTGATCTCCGACTGCATCCTCCCCCGCCTGTACCCCATCGAGCCGCTGGTGGAAGCGCTTGCACTTCTCAGCAGAGTGCACACTCGGATCCTCATCTCCTATGAACACCGCCACTACCAGCATTTCCAGCCCAAGCACAGATTCTGGGAGCTCATGCAGGCACGCAGCTTCGTGTTGCGCGTGCTCGACGCCGATGAATATCACCCGCACTACCGCGCGGACGACATTGAGATCTGGGAGGTCACGCCGCCGCCGTCATTGACATAGCTGATGCACTACTGACATGTATACATCTTGAAAATAAAAAAACTTAATCCGTGTCCTACACAACGTTACTTAGCTGTTCGGTGGCTTACTCACTTCAAGTCTTTACTCGCCTTCTTGGTGTAACTGGAAGCGGACACAGGCGGCACCGCCGACGCCAGCGCTAAGCAGTGCAGATCCTCGTGACGCGCCATTTCCGCCTCCTCCGGAACGATGTATTGCGTCTCCAGGAACCGCCGCAGCCCTGTGGCCGACATGAGCGAGCACATGGCGTCCAGCCGCGGATCGACCTGAGGCGTCTTGGACCCCCATCTTTTCAGCTTGCCCGACGAGGCTTTGCTCCGGTCCTTTGGCGATAACTTGGCCAGCGTAGATGGTGCCGACTGTGGCGTAGCTTGTGAGGCGATTTGGATGGCATTCACGTTGACCGAGATCAGCGCTGGCGCTGCTTCTTTGTCTTCTTCTTCATGTGTTGCCTTGGCGACAGGGAACAACTCTTCGTCGTTGTTGTCCTGTTCGCTTCCAGTCTTCGCGACAGGGAACAACTCTTCGTACTCCACATCCTTCTCGGATTCAGGCTCAGCTTTAAGAAGCCCCGAGTGAAGAGCAAGGACGATTTCTCGAGCAAACACCCACTCAACGGGATCGTCCGAGTCCAGCCGCGCATACAATTCGAACGCCTGGCCGGTAGTCAAATGCTCACTGTGGACCAAGGCCTCCACCATCGCTTTGATATCATCCAGACTGTCTTCTTCTCCAGGTAGAACCGGGGTGAAGGCAGCTCGAGCATGAATCTCTTGCTCCGTCGTCTCTTTTTCCATCTCAAGGAGGGCCATCGGCTCAGAAGCGGCACCAATTTCCGCGTCGTTGTTGTCTTTGTGCTTGTGATCGTTCTTCTCCTGATGCTTCCGCTTTGCCTCCAGAAGTTTTCTGCGGACTTTATCGCGCTTTCGCTCTCCTTCTCCCTGCAAGCTCGAACTCGATTTTTTGCGCTCCAGACTCTGCAGCGACCGCGCTGCTTCGGTACTCACCCAAATCCAGAACATGCGCCACGTCACAGGTCCTTCGAAACTGGGATCCTTAATTGCCTCGACGGTGGCCTCGTACGCAAAGTCCGAGGTATCTCCCGAGATCCCGTATAGCTTTTGCATGATCGTAAGGCATGCCTCCTTCGAGATCTCCCCGGTGCCTGCCGGGTCGTACTCCTCGAACAAGACACGCGCCCCCAGCTCCAGCCGGTCAATGTGCTCCTTCGCATGCTTCTGACTTTTGAAATACGAAGCGGTGGACAGGGAGTAGACCTTCGAGCCACCAAAGAAGCCCGCCACACCACCCACAACCGCGGCACTGGTCGCCGCCACAATTCCGATGGGCCCCGTGGCGATACTTGCTGCCGCCCACAGTGCCATCGCGGAGGCGACTCCGTAGGCGCCGAGCCCAGCTCCCGCTGCTGCCGTTGTGCGGCTCACCACGACTTCGCCTGTTTTCAGTCGAAATTCCCTCCGCATTAGCCGCGCGCTCGTCCTCGAAAGCACGCCTAACGACTTGCGTTCGGTATGCTTCTTCCGATAATCGTAAAACTCCCTCCCGATGTCGACCAGAATGGAGGCGACGGTCAGTGGGGCTGCCACCATCCCGCCCAGCGCCGTCCCAGACCTCGCCACACCGCTGGCCAACGCCATTCCACCAGCGGCACGAATCCCAGTATCAACTGCACCTTCAGCGCCGGCAAGGGCGACGATCTTGACATGGTCCCCGGTCGTATTCTCGTCCAAGCGATAGCTCACGATCACGCGTTCTGCCAATTCCGCTCGCTTCTCCTCAACGGCGTTGCTTGCTGCCTCATGAGCCATTGAAGCGCCGCGAGTGATGTCCTTCTTGTTGACGTAGCGAATAGGCTCCTCGGACGATTCAAACCGAATCGCAGCCGACGACGTGTTCTCGCGCCAGTCTTCGACAACTCCAAGCCCGAACGGAGTGTTCACAGTGGAGCCGCGTGGAAACGCCACCACCACCTTGGGCATACCGTGAGGATGGCGAAGCTTCTCGTGCTTCTTGGCAAAGTGTTGGTCCACGTCCTGAATAAGACCCACACATTCGAAGAACTCCTCCTCGACCATCGCCTCAATCGCTGCATCCTCATCTTCAGCAGAGCATTCGAAGAACTCATCAATGAGTTCATCTTCCTCCTCCTGCTCGTGTTGCTTCAATGCTGCAAGGGAATGCTTCGTCCCTTTCACAAGGCGAGATTCGCTTCCAGCAGTATCGCAATCTTTCTCGTTAGCCGCAGCGTTGGCGATCGCGAGAGCTTTGATCTGTCGTTCCTTGGACTGTTGCAGTAGCTCAATACTGGGTGTGCGGTTTTGTCGCTGTTTAATCATTTTGTGATCTTCCAGCAGCAGAACCAAGCAGTCCCCTGGCATGTCGCGTACTGCTGTCACCTGCCGCTTCTTCCTCGAGGCGTCCGAAAACTGTGACCACGCGCTCACGATCACCGCCACACTGACGGCAACAGCCACAGCGCCTCCAACCACGGAGATCGTTTTCAGAGTCGTGCTCGTGGAGCTGGCGCTGACGCTGTCACTACTGGGACGCGTAGCAACGGTTTGTGGTGTTGACGAGGCAGCATTGTTGTTGGTGATGAGCTCCCCAGTTTTGCTCAATGAGGTAGTAGCTTCAGTAGAAGAAATCGGAACCCCAGTGGATGAAGCCGTCACTCCAGTCGCAGAAGTTGATACCCCGGTCGTCGACGCAGGGACCACGCTCGGCGAAGCCGGGACTCCAGTTGATGCAGCAGGGACACCACTTGATGCAGTAGGGACACTCGTCGATGAAGCAGGCACGCCGCTCGATGATGCTGGAACTCCAGATGCCGCGACAGGAACATTAGTCGATGAAGCAGGGACATTAGTCGATGAAGCATGCACCCCGCTTGAGGATGTTGAGGGTCCGTTTGTGGAAGCACTGGTAGCGGAATTTTTGCCGGCGTTATGCTGTAGCGGATGACCAACCGTCGTGGAGCTCGATGAGCTGAGATGTCCCGTCACCCGATCCAATGCACCGGAGAAATTATCAACAACATCGCTGAAGGTGGAGATGGCCTCGTCTAGGGACATGCCATCGACCGTGCCGTAGTGCATGAACTCATCTCGACGACTCGGCGGCTTGTTGAGGTGCACGTCGTAGGCCCGACGAGCTTCTGCGCTGGACAGCACTTCATAGGACTCTGCTAAGAGCTTGAACACATCTTCCGCTGTTTCCTTTTGCTGATCAGTGAGTGATCCTTGAGTCCACCGATCGGGATGCCACTTCAGCGCAAGAGATCTGTACGAACTACGAATCTCACGTTCGCTCGCATTTCGAGCCACTCCTAAGCGCTCGTAATGGTTCATCGTTGCGTTGACCTGGATCGACCTCGACCGTCGAACGACAGCGTCGGCATAGACACTCATCATGTGCTGCAGGATGGAGTTCCCCGTAAGTCCGGAGGTAGCTTCCTCGTCGTCTTCACCAAGCGCCTTCCGGATTTGCGCCGGGTCCGAGTAAATGCTGAATTCCGCCTTCTCCTTCGTCATGAAGATGTATGTGCCGCACGGAGCGTATTGGTAGTCCATTGCCTTGACGATATTGAACTCTCGCAGCTTATCGAACGACTTCTGAAGCATCGTGAGGCTCATGGACAAGTACGCCGAAGTGGAGCTTGGCACTGCCGCTGTCCCCGCTGTCTTGGTCATATCAATAATTCGCTGTTGCATCGGCGCCGGCAAGAGGTTGAGCAGTGCCTTCGTTGCCTTCGCAATGGTCACCAACCGTTCCGTCGTCTTGGCGATCATTGCAGCCGAATGCGCGACATTCAAGATGCTGGGGATGCAATCAAACTCGTTGACGAACGTAACTACTCGTTTGCTCATCCCCAACGGCTCCAAGAACGCCGACAGCGCCTCGTTGCCGACGTAAGGAGCGCCAAAGCCAATAGCCATCGCCACGGGAAGGTTTCGAAATGCCGCGTCCCGACTCTCATCTCCAGGAGGTTTCTTCAGCCACTCTGCGAATTCGTTCTTCTTCTTTTTCTTGTGGTGCTTCTCCTTGTGATGGTCTTTCTTGTCGGCTTTGGGTTGATCCTCGTCGATCTTCTCGAGCAATAGCCGCATGTTCGTGGGCAAACTCTGGTACACCAGTTCACAGAACACCAGCTTCGCGATGCTGCCGCCGATCGAGTGGCCACAAAGCAGGAGCATCTTATTCGCTTGTCTTGCCTGCTGATACATCGCAGCGAGGTCTAGTCGCTGCGCGCGCTTCCAGAATGGTGCGTGCACTCGCGCCCCGCCAAAGCGATGCACGTACGGCTTCGACAGCGGCACGGCCGAGCCCGCCACCGCCTGCAAGATATCACCAGCTTTCGTGGCGCGCACGGCGCAGATCACGGCGCCTTCGGACTCCATCAGCGCATAATCGGCGGTGAATTCCAGCACGGGGAACTGCAGGCTGTGCGGCAGCGGCGACTTGCGCACGTGCATCTCCAGCTCGCGCGCGGCGCGATCGGTGGCCAGTCTATCGGACGGAGAAGGCTCCGCTTTGGTCGCAGACAGCGCGGCACACAGCACGGCAGCGCTTAGCAGCTCCGTCTCGCTGGAGGTGACGGCGCGCGTGGCTCCGTCGCTGCCGTTGGCGCTGGGCCACCACCACGCGCGCTTCTGGTCGGCGCTCTGCTGGGCCGCCATGGCCGCCGGTTCTGCTCCGCTTTGTTCGGACGGCTGGCCCTCCTGGCGAGTTGGGGTCTGCGCTGCTCCGTGCGCTCTCTCTTCTCAGTGGCCGGAGCTGCAGCCAGCGCTTCTCCCTGTCCAGAAGACCTGAGTTCGGTTTGTGCATTTGCGTTCGGGATGCGGGGCAGCCATGTTCGCCGAGAGTGGGATGGGAATTTATCTGTTTTGGATGGATTTTATGTTTTGATGTGACACAACAGGGAGATCATTTGGACTTTGCCGTCGTAACGTGAGGGTCTTAACCTGCACGACGTGTTAAGAGGCCGCCGTTTGGTGGCTGATATGCTGGTTTTGTCGTTTCGCCAAGATTCCACACAGAAAGGTTTTGCGAAGTAATTTATCACGGAGAGTGATGGTCATTAGCAACATTCCCAGCGTTTTTTTTCCGCACCGAACTGCTTCATGTTCATTGCTCTCCACATTATTTATCGCAAAATGCACACTCCCGTCACCTTAGACTGTCCGTTCACCACCACCGCCACTCGTGCAGGTCTTCAATTCGACGCAGTTGGCGTCGTAGGCGCGGGTGTGGCGGCCATCAGAGCCAGACAGTGCAGGTCCTCGTGCCGCGCCGATGCTTCATCCCCGCCTGGAGCTAAGACGTTTTGCGATTGCAAGAAACGCTGCAGTCCCTGAGTCGACATCAACGAGCACATGACGTCCAGCCGCTCATCTGGTTGGAGACTCTCCTTCTTTTTCTGCTTGTCGGACGACCCACGGCTCTTGTCGTTGGTCGTTGCAGTTGATGTTGAATCCGACGACGTCCCGGCGGGGGCTTTCTCCTCTTGTTCAGGCTCTTCCGCTGGAACTTCAATATCGTCTCCCCCCGTAAAGCCAAAGCCTTCGCACACGAGATTCTGCTCTGGGTCGACTCCCACGAGGCCTTCGTGCATGGCGAGAATGGTCTTTCGAGCGGAAGCCTTCAGCTCCAGATCTGCTGAAGCCAACTGCTCCCGAAGCTGGAAGGCATCGCCAATGGTCAAGTGACCACTGTTGACCAAGTACTCCACCTGCGCCTTCAGCACCAGACTCTCCTCCTCCGGTTCTGCTGGTTCTCCGGAATCAGCAGCCAGCACCTCATTGAACTTTTCCCCCCCAAGCTGCTCGAGAGCTGCGAACCCCAGTGCTGCTTGCACAGATGGATACATTGTGGCCTTCGGGGCTGCCAGCCCCCCAAAAGACGACGCAAGATCTTGTGCAGTTTGGCTGGTGTTCAGATACGAGAAGTACTTCATGTAACTGCTCCACCACGTCTCACCTGCCACAGGCTCGGACAGCTTTTTCGCCTCCTCGCGCTCCAGCTCACGGAGCGCTCGTGCAGCTTCAATGCTCACCCACTCCCAAAACATACTCCACGTCACAGGCCCCTCGAACGAATCATCTTGTATCACTGCCATGGTCCGCTCGTACCCGCTCTCGGAAATGGAGCCCAGGGATCCATACAGTTTCACCAGCAGCCGGCTGAAGTCTTCCGTCGAGATCGCGCCAGTCGCTTCGGGGTCAAATTCATCAAACATGATCCGTGCACCGAGCTCCAGTCGATCAATGTGCTCTTTCGCATTCTGCTGGCTCGTGAAATAGCGCGCCGTGGACGCTGAATACACCTTGGAGCCAGCAAAGAACCCCAGCATGCCACCGACAACCGCCGCACTGGTAGCTGCCACGATGCCCACTGGACCAGCCGCAAGACCTGCCGTGGTCCACATCCCCATAGCCGATGCCACTCCGTACGCGCCGATGCCCGCTCCCGCCGCCGCCGCGGTTCGACTAGCAATGACCTCGCCGGTTTTAAGGCGGAAGTCTTGCATCATCAGCTGCTCGGTCGTTGACGATAGCATGCCCAACGACTTCCGGTCGGTGTATCTCTTGCGGTAGTCGTAGTACTCCTTTCCGATGTCCACGAGAATGGACGCGATGGTGAGTGGTGCCGCCACAGCACCGCCAAGAGCGGAGGACGTTCGCGCCATACCATTAGCCAGTGCAACGCCACCAGCAGCACGGATCCCACTATCAAGCGCGCCATCACCGCTTGCAGCAACCAGACTCTTGAACGTGCCGCCCGCCTCATCAGTATCCAGGCTGTAGCGCGTCACCACGCAATCCGCCAATTTCATCCTCTTGGACTCCAAGACGTCGCTGGTTGCCGTCTTTGCCAAAGAAGCGCCACGCGAAATGTCCGTTTTCTGAATGTAGCCCACCATGAATACAGGCGAAGCGAACCGCACCACAGCCGATGCTGACACACCTTCTCGCCAGTCTGCGACAGTTGCTAGTCCAAATGGAGTGCTGACAGTCGACCCCGGCGGAAAAGCGACCTGCTTGCCGGCGGGAGTTCTTTCATCTCCTACTTCCACCTCATCATTTAATCGTTTTTCTTCGTCCAGCGCGTCGTTGCTGAAGTGTTGCGCCACCTCGTCCATGAGGTCAACGCAATCGAAAAACTCCTCCTCGGCCATTGCTTCCATCGCAGCGTTGTCGTACTCAGTAGCGCAGTCAAAGAACTCCTCGATGAGCTCGTCTTCTGCTTCATCTTGCTCCTGCAGCATCGCGACCATCACTTGCTGAGCTCCCATCACGAACGTCTCTTTTGCGGTATTCTCAGTCACAGTGCTGCCAGACACTGCAAGCGCAGTTGACGACGCCTCTTTCCTCTTCTGCCGCAAATTGGCTTGCAGCAGCAGCTGCTGCGTCGGATCATTGTGCTGCGTGTTGCGGTGGTCTTCCAGCAAAAGCAACAAGCAATTGGGAGGCATCTCTCTCACGACTGTCGCCTGTCGTCTCTTCTTCGACATTTCCGAGTACTGCGACCACGCATTCACAATCAACGCCACACTTGCCCCAACTGCCACAGCACCGCCCACCACTGAGATCGTTCGCAGTCCAGCGTTGGCACCAGAGCTTCCTCCTGCGGCCTGTGACGGCGCCGCTACGTCCCCCATCATGATTTCTTCGGGTTCCAAGAACATGATTTGCTCGTGCTGGTCAGCACCGATCCCCACTGTGCGCGCCACTCGAATTCGGTCCGGAGCAAATATGTTTTCATGGTTGTTCGGAACGAGGCCACTACGAACAGAAGAGGCTGCACCATTGTGTTGCAGTGGGTGGCCTACCACAGTCGAACTGGACGTGGAGAAGCGCGACGTCACTTTGGACACCGCTCCGGACAAGTTGTCAATGACGTCGCGGAAAGTGGCAATGGCCTCGTCGAGCGTCATCCCATTCACCGTGCCGTGGCGCACAAACTCTTCCTTGAAGCTGGGCGAGGCGTTCAAATGCGCGTCATATTTTCCCCGCGTTTTGCTGTCTGACAGCGTCTCGTACGATTCTGCCAGCAGTTTGAAGATCTCCTCGGCTGACGTTTTCTCCTGCGGATTGGCGTTCGACCATCGGTCTGGATGCCACTTCAACGCCAGAGACTTGTAGGCACTACGTATCTGCCGCTCTGTCGCATTTCGAGGGACACTCAGCCTCTCATAGAAGTTCATCGTCGCGTTAATCTGAATTGAATTCGAGCGCCGCGCGACAGCATCGACATATGCGCTCACCAGATGCTGCAGGATGGCATTTCCAGTCAAACTGGTGGCAGAGTCATCTTCCATGCGCAGTGTCTTAGTGATCACATCCGGGTCAGAGTAGATCTGGTAGTCGACGCCGGATTTCGTGAGGAAAATATACGTCCCACACGGCGAATACTGGTAATCGATGTCCTTCACCAGGTTGAAATCGCGAAATTTCTGAAACGTGTTCTGGAGAATGCTCAGGCTCATGGACAAGTACGCCGAGGAGGCCGTCGGGACAGCGCCAGTACCAGCAGTCGCCGCCAACTTCACAAAACGCTGCTGCATCTGCACCGGCAGCAGGTTTATCAGCGTCTTGGTCGCCTTCGTAATGGTGACAACTCGCTCCGTGGTCTTGGCGATCATCGCGGCAGATTGAGCCACATTCAGAATGCTGGGAATGCAGTCGAACTCGTTGACAAGCGTGATCACGCGCTTGGTCATGGCCAACGGCCCCAGGAACGAAGCCAAGCCTGCAGACCCAATATACGGAGCCCCGAAGCCAACCGCCACCATCTGCGGCAGATTGTCATCCAAACTAAGGCGCTCTTCTTCGGACAAGCTTCGGAGTAGCAAGCGGAAGTCCGACGCACCATCCACGACCCCATTTGAAGCTCCACTCGCGCTCGCTTCGTCCTTCTTCCGCTGCTCGAAGTCTCTTTTCTCGAGGAACAAGCGCATCTTGGTCGGCAAGCACTGGTACACCAGCTCGCAAAACGCCAGCTGCGCGATGCTGCCGCCGATCGAGTGGCCACACAGTAGCAACATCTTCCCCGTCTGCCGTGCTTGGTGGTGGATGTCCTGCAGATCCAGTCGCTGCGCACGCTTCCAGAACGGCGCGTGCACTCGCGCTCCGCCGAACCGATGCACGTACGGCTGCGACAGCGGCACGGTCGACCCTATCACCGCCTCCAGCACATCCGGCGTCTTTGTGGCACGCACAGCACAGATCACAGCCAGTTCGGACTGCATCAGCACGTAGTTGCTGGTGAACGCCAGCACCGGGGACTGCAGACTGTGCGGTAGCGGCGACTTGCGCACGTGCATCTCCAGTTCGCGCATAGCGAGGGCGGTGGCTTGCTTGTCTGTCATTGACGGCTCGGATTGAGTGGCGGACAGCGCGGCGCACAGCACGGCGGCGTTCAGCAACTCCGTCTCGCTGGAGGCCACCGCGCTCTCCTGCTCGCTTCCTTCCGCCGCGCCCGTCCACCACGCGCGCTTCTTGTTCCGCGCTTTGCCGTCCGCGCGCTCGCCATTCCTCTTCGTTGGACGTGCGCCTGTCGACGGCACTGCCATGGCTCTGGGGGTTCTCGTATCGATCGCTAATGGCGGCCCACAGAGGAAGCTTCTTCGACGCTGGCTGCCAGTGTGCTTGCTCTTCGTGTCTGATTTCGCCAAGTGCGGGAATGACGCGAACCTGTCTGGGACGAAGCCATGTCGATCCACGCCTTTTTAGCCAATTATCGGGCGGTGGCTATCCATTAAACTCCTGTGATTGGCTGAAAGCTGCTAATGGTGGATTCCACAGAGTGATGGTCAATGACATGCGACAGACATACCTCAAAAATGGAATCTGATCAATCGCAGATTATTATCACTTATCACATAATATCATTTATAAGAGGATCATCTGTGGGAGGGAAGACTGTTCGATCCAGCCAATCAGAAGCAAGTCGAATACGTTTCAAGTTTTCGTGCCACGCCGACCCGTTGCTATCACAGAGGAAAGGACCATTTGAAGACGAAGATGCATCCGCGCACCATGTGGATGGCGCTGCTGCTGGCGGCCGCCACGTGCTCCCTGCTGCTGGTGGGGGCCGAGGACTACAAGGCGCGAGACGAGGTGCTCGTCGTGGCCAACACGGTACGAGTGATCTCGTTGTAGGAACCCCCGCCCGAGGCCTCGAAACCGCTGCTGTTCTCGCGATATCTTACTTGTTGGTTGTTGGCTGATGTGGTCTTTTCCTGCAGATCCGCCCGTATGCGAATCCAACCGAGACATACCAGTACTACACGCTGCCGTATTGTAAGCCCAAGGAGCGGCAGTGGGACGACCACGACCTGGGTGAGCTTCTCACGGGCAGCCGCAAGGTGGTGACGGACTACCGTCTCTACTTCGGTGTGGACCAGACATACGCACAGCTCTGCAAGCTGCCGATCACTCCGGACGTCATGAAGTCGTTTAAGGACGCGGTGGACGAAGACTACGAGATATCCTTTCCACTATCTCTCCCTCCCTCGCGCGTTGTGTCTGCACACTATGGGCACTCCCCAAGCCGTGTTTGCTTCCTTAACCGCTGCATTGACTATTGTTCTTCGTTGCCGGAATTTACTTCGAGATGTATGTAGACGACATTCTCCTTCGAGGTCAAGTGGGCTATCTCATCCAGGAGGGCATCCAGGAGGGGATGAAGGTGCACTACTACCTCAACACGCACCTGCATTTTGACATTGCGTACAACGATGTGGAAGCGGAAGAAGGCAAAAACAAGGTACGAAGAAGCTTTCAAACACGCATCTACTGTGGATTATAGCAGCGTTTGGTTCCCACACTTATTTCAACGTGATCCTTGTGCTGATTGTCCACAGATTGTGGCCGCCAACCTGACGATGGCGTCCTCGGACCCAGATCTCGAGTACCACTACGCGCTTTCGACTCAGAACATCGCTGGGTCTCCGGAAGCGGTGTTCACCTACTCGGTGAAATGGCACAGCCGTCCGGATCTACTCTATGAAAACCGCAACGTGGACGACGAGGTGCCCGTGGACGATCTGGAGCTCCACTGGATCTCGGTCATCAACTCGTTCATTTTGGTGATGATGCTCACAGGCTTCCTCTCCATCGTGATGATTCGCATCCTGAAGCGTGACTTCTCACGGTATATGGATCTGGAATCGGCGGATGAAAGCGCGTTGGAGGACGACTCCGGCTGGAAGCTCGTGCACGCAGATGTGTTCCGCTTCCCGACGAACTTGAGCCTGTTCTGTGCATTCAACGGTGCCGGCGCACAACTGTTCGTGATGCTGTCCGTCGTGCTCGGGTCCTCTCTGGTGGGAGTCGTGAAGCCCAACAAACGTGGTGGAATGATGACTGCCTTTATCATCCTGTACGCTTTGACCGCAGGTGTCGCGGGCTTCCACTCTGCTCGGATGTATCGTCAGCTGGGAGGGCAGAGATGGGTCTGGAACATCTTGATGTGCGTCCTCGTTATCCCGGGACCGTTGATTGCCATCTTCTCCTTCTTGAACTCGCTGGCGATCTGGAACGACTCGTCAGCGGCGCTACCGTTCGGCACGATCATGATTGTGCTGGCGCTGTTCATCACAGTTGCGCTTCCCCTGACTATCATTGGAGGTATTGCTGGTCGCAACACCACGGGCGAATTCAAAGCGCCATGCCGAACCAACAAGATCCCGCGTGAGATTCCCGCTGTGCCCAGCTACCGCAGCCCGTTCATCTTGATCATCGCGGCCGGTTGTCTCCCGTTCAGTGCCGTGTACATCGAGCTGCACCACATCTTTGCGGCGATCTGGGGCCACTCGATCTACACGCTGTTCGGTATTCTCTTCCTCTCGTTCGTTATGCTGGTGTTCGTGACAGCGTTCACGACCATCTCGCTCACGTACATCCAGCTGTCGTCCGAGGACCACCACTGGTGGTGGCGGTCGTACATCTCCGGAGGCATCACGGGCCTCTTCGTGCTGGCCTACAGCGTCTGGTACTACAACAATATCACGGAGATGACGGGCTTCTTTCAAGCGGCATTCTACTTTGGCTACACTGGCATGATCGCCTACTGCTTCTTCGTCATGCTGGGCTTCATTGGCTTCCAGAGCTCGCTGGTCTTCGTGAGCAAGATTTACCGCACCATTAAAGTGGAGTAGAGCAGGACAGCGGCCGCGGGTTGACTGTCCACCGATACCTGTGCAGGGCTCAATCAAACAACACGGAGCTTTTCTTTTTTTTGCTTTCGATCCTGATGCATGTTGAAGCGCAACGACTGCTGCATCCATCGTGCCTAGTTAGAGTGTTGTGTTCCTTGTTTGCTTTATGAACCCATCGAGCACGGCTTCCATTTCGGCAGTCGGCAGTCATCGCATGCTGCTACCCCCGCGGAGTCCGTAGTGAGGTCATTGTTTTGGCCGCGCTGAATACCATGGCGTCACAAACTGTTGTATTGTAGCGGTTGCTGTACCCACTCAAGATCGCGGTCCTTTTTGAACTCGACTGGACAGATCGCTGGAGAACACGCTGGGGTGGGAGCACTTGAATGAAGGCGGGCAACGGCTCTTCGACCACTCAAAGAAGCCCATTGAGAATAATTGTCTTTTGAATATGAAGCTTGCCAAGGAAATCGTGACGAAGGAAGGCGCTTCAAGATGGGGGTACCTGGCCTTCGTACTGAGTATGCTGTGTATCGCGAGGCGCGCCACGAACAAGGACGTCGCACGCGATGTATGGGTCTGGTGATAGTTCATGTCAACTACTCGCAGCTAACGGCCTTGCTGCTCTCCTGCATCCGTTGGGAAGAACAAGACCACTGATCTTCTCATGGACGTCTACAAGCACCGAGATGCAATGCCGAACGCTCCAATTCTGCTCTTCGTTCATGGCGGCGGCTGGATCATCGGCAGTCGCGTGAATCCACCGCTACCGTTTGTTCATCAGGTGGCCACGCTAGGGTGGGTGGTCTGTGTGATTGACTACCAGTTATCGCCGAGAGTGGCGTTCCCTGAGCACCTGATCGACTCGAAGCGCGCCATCGCGTATCTGCGCGAACATGCACGGAAACAATTCGACGCCAACCCGAACTTCATCGTGGCTGCAGGAGAGTCGGCAGGCGGCCATCTCGCCAGTTTGCTGGCTCTAACGTCGACCGACAAGTCGTTTCAGCCTGGCTTTGAAGACGTGGACACGAGTGTTTGTGGCTGCATCGACACCTACGGCGTGCATGATTTCAAGGACCGCAATGGTTTGCACTTCTACAAGGACAAAGATCACTCCTTCCAGCACTTCGTCGAGCTAATGGTGATGCAGAAGAAGCTGAGCGAGTCAGACGTGGCCTTCGAGAGCGCGTCGCCTATCAGTTGGTTGGGTGAGGATAAAACCCACCAGCTTATGAGAGCGATCCCGCCGTTCCTCGTCGCCCACGGGACGTTCGACACTGTCGTGCCCTGTGACGACTCGCGCCTGTTCTTTGAACAACTTCAGTCGTATCGGCAGCGAACGCTTGATCATCCCGTAGGTGGCGTAAGCGACGTCTTCCTGGAAATTCCTGGTGCTCACCACGCCTTCAACTACTTGCTGTCACCACGGGCATTCGCGTATGGCCAGGCCGTGTGTGCCTTCCTGACCAATCTCTTCCAGAAAACCAGGGACAGCCCGACGCAGTGTCCACCAAGCAGAGTTCTTTCCGACATGGACCAACAAGCAGCAACCATGCCCACCATCATCACAGTCAACACCACTGCTGCACGACTCTAAGGATAGCCCTCGAAAGCAGGAAAGTGTATCCATTTGAGCGGTTGAACTGAAGACGTGTCTTGATTAGTTTGCGCTGCTTCCGTGACTTCTGATACATTCTGTTGGCCCTGACGATACGTGACTTGAGTCGTACTTGCAACGTCAGCGGTCCCGTTGGGTTCAGTGGTTGCTCATCACTTGGCGCTGCCGCTGATGAAGATGAAGCGCACTGAATGTCCTGAGTGGGAGGGTAATAATTCTCTTAAGACAAAGCTCCGGGCTTGCGCTGAGCTCCGACGCCGCTCTCTCTTTGCCAATGCGCTGAGCTGGTGGAGACCCATTGTTCAAAACTCTACATGATGATCTCCCATTTGTCAGACTGCCCTGTTACGCTGTATCCAGACAGCAGCGATGCAGATCGAGCAAAGGCCATCGGCGTCGTCACCGTGGGCCTCCTGGATATCACAGATATGCAGTTAAATCTGTGGAATCGACCGAGATGTATACCATATAGCCGGTGAAGAGGCGAGTTGGTGCTGGCCTGATCAGTCGCAGTCCTTTGCCAGACCAAGCAACAAACAATAAGACTCGTTCACCATGCACCACCATATGCACTGGTGCATGTATACATGCAAACCCGAAGATCTGAAGGCTTCAGGCGTAGAGTCTAGCGAGGGATTACAATTGGCTACTGGCAGGCTGTTGGCAGTTTATTAAATGAGCGCCATCAACTCACACGAGCTTCAAGTTGAAGTTTTCAACTCGAATGGCCAAATCCAAGCCAGTTGACACAAACGTAACGCGATCTTCTTCAAGTCAGAGACGGCCGAGCATTCGGTTTTGCTCGAATACAGCGTGCGCTGTATCAGTAGCAAAGCTTCAAAGACACCAGCGTGACAGCGATTGACGGAAAAATATGCTTTACTGCATGGCCAGCGGTCAATAGCAGGGAGGCGCAGGCGATTGCCTAGCAATTCATTCTTCAAGTGGCTCCACGTTCAAGCAACGCACATACAGCCTGTGCGAGACAAGGCAAACAACATAGTGCGGAAGATCGATCCTCTTGGCTTCGACGACGACCCCATGAAGGTCGTCAAAACCATGGTGGAGAAGACGGGTACTTCACGGTGGGGGTATCTGACCTTCGTGTTGAGTATGCTGTACATCGTGCGGCGTGCCGCAAACAAGGACGTCCCGCGAGAGGTAAGGCATGACACTAAGTAGCCATACACGACAGTTCGGACTTGTAAAATTATGTGACTGACGCCATTCTTCCGTGGATGCGGTCAAATGCATTAATAGGGCATAATAAGCTTCGTCGCGGCGATGTTGCCCACAGAGATATCGCACAAACTGCTGGCCGTGAATGCAGCCGTGATGTACAAGCTGTACAAGTCCAAGACACCCGTGATGTCCGGATGGGTGGGCTCCATCGCAGCCTTTGTGCAGTGCATCGTTATGGTGCGGCTGACGGGATTGTACCGGTCCAACATTTCGGCCAAGCACGTGATCCGCGATGCCATGCAGGAATCAGACGTGCCTGCTGATAGTGTGCAGCGCATCGGCGACATTAACCTGAAGCAGTGGCTGGCCGTACTCCTACCGTTTCCACAGTCTGTGTCAATGTCATTGGCATTCCCCGGTGTTTCGAAAGTTCAGACTGTGATTTTCGCACACGTTGGGAAGAATAAGACCACTCCGCTTCTGATGGACGTGTACAAACATCGTGACACGCCACCCGACGCCCCAATCATGCTGTACGTCCACGGTGGCGCCTGGATCATGAGCAGTCGGGAATTCCCGCCGTATCCGTTCATTTACCAAGTCGCTGCACGTGGCTGGGTTGTGTGCGTAGTCGACTATCAGCTTGCACCTAAAATTGCATTCCCGGAGCAGTTGATAGACGCGAAACGAGCGATCGCATACCTGCGCCGCCATGCCCGCGAGCAATTCGCTGCCAATCCCAACTACATCGTGGTTGGAGGAGATTCAGCGGGCGGCCATCTGGCCAGTTTAATAGCGTTGACTGCGGCCGACAAGTCGCTGCAGCCTGGATTCGAAAACGTGGATACGAGTGTTCGCGGTTGTGTGGACACGTATGGAGTGCACGACTTCAAGGACCGACACGGATTGTACTTCTACAAGCAGAAAGACCACACCTTTGTGCGATTCATTGAACTTTTGGTGATGCAGAAGAAGATGAGCGAAGCCGACGACGCGTGGGAGCAGGCGTCACCCGTTGGCTGGCTCCGAGAAGAGAAAACGTGTGAGCGAACCGATGCAATCCCGCCGTTTCTAGTTTCCCACGGTACACTGGATACGTTGGTGCCGTTCGACAGCTCGCGCATGTTCTTTGAGCAATTGCAATTGTATCGACAGCGCACACATCAACCGTCAGTGGGCGGCGTGAGTGACGTCTTCCTTGAAATCCCTGGCGCTCACCATACTTTCAACTACCTGCTGTCACCTCGCACACTTGCGCATGGCCAAGCCGTGGGTGCCTTCCTGGATAACCTCTACCAGAAGACCAAAGATATTCCGCTGCAACTTCCAACAACTCTGTCTCCTTGCCAGGCTGTTGAATTGACGGTAGCGACGCCTGCCAGGATAAGCCCTATGGCTAGCTCGCGACTGTGAGACGAGCAAACAGGTTCATCCAGATGCTTGGATTCGGTGGGACTAAGCAGCAACGCCAATTGATCTTTGCTCAATTGCGAAGTCATGGCTTCGTCTTGTTGAGACAGCATTGTAACTAAGCTTAGCGGCGAAAAACAGATGCATACGACCAGATTGCACCATCCATAATACCCCAAGAGCACTGGAGTTAGCTGCTTTGGGAAGGCGGCTTGACCAACAGTCCACAAAATGCGTGTCATCGAACTTCAAGTTGAAGTCTTACAGGGAGGGTCCTTGCACAAGTACCAGGTACTGTAACCCTGCAATCTGCATGGGTTTCAAGGCGACGCACGCCATGTCACAATGCCAATCGAGGGTGAGTGGATCCTCATTGGAGATCAGCCGCACTTGATCGGTCAGACATCACCGCCACACCGGAAAATACGGCACATTGATTGGCCAATATCAGGGAGATCCAAAAAGATTCAATACGCGGCGATCGCCCAGCAGCTCATTTCCCAAGTGGCTTCACGGCCAAACAACGCGCGAAAGGTGGCTTCGACAACGACCTATGAAGATCATCAAGGCCATGGTGGAGAAGAAGGACACTCCGCGGTGGGGGTACCTGGCGTTCGTGCTGAGTATGCTGTACATCGTGCGGCGCGCCAAGATCAAGGACATCCCGCGCGAGGTAGGGCACAGCATGCAATATCCTTAGCACAGCATCATTGTTCTGCTGTGCGGTATGCGCCACTGACAGCACTTCCCGCCTATGTCATCGATTAGAACGTGATGAGCTTCTTCGCAGCGATGCTACCCACGGAGCTATCGCACAAACTGCTGGCTGTGAACGCTGCCGTGATGTACAGGCTGCACAAGTCCAAGACACCCGTGCTGTCTGGATGGGTGGGCTCCATCGCAGCCTTTGTGCAGTGCATCGTTATGATACGGCTGGCGGGATTGTACCGGGCCAACATTTCGGCCAAGCACGTGATCCGCGATGCCATGCAGGAATCAGACGTGCCTGCTGATAGTGTGCAGCGCATCGGCGACATTAACCTGAAGCAGTGGCTGGCCGTACTCCTACCGTTTCCACAGTCTGTGTCAATGTCATTGGCATTCCCCGGTGTTTCGAAAGTTCAGACTGTGATTTTCGCACACGTTGGGAAGAATAAGACCACTCCGCTTCTGATGGACGTGTACAAACATCGTGACACGCCACCCGACGCCCCAATCATGCTGTACGTCCACGGTGGCGCCTGGGTCATGAGCAGCCGAGAGAGCCCGCCGTTTCCGAGCGTTTATCAGATCGCCGCACGTGGATGGGTAGTCTGCGTGGTCGATTACCAACTCTCGCCGAAAATCGCGTTCCCAGAGCAGTTGATAGACGCGAAACGCGCGATCGCATACCTGCGCCGTCATGCGCGCGAACGTTTTGATGCCAACCCCGAATATATCGTCGTCGGGGGTGAGTCAGCGGGAGGCCATCTGGCCAGCTTAGTAGCGCTGACTGCGGGCGACAAATCGCTACAGCCTGGGTTCGAGGACGTGGATACGAGTGTTCGAGGTTGTGTGGACTCATATGGAGTGCACGACTTCAAGGATCGGCATGGAGTGTACTTCTACAAGGACAAGGACCATATCTTCGTGCGGTTTATTGAGCTATTGGTGATGCAAAAGAAGATGAGCGAAGCGGACGACGCGTGGGAGCAGGCGTCGCCCGTTGGCTGGCTCCGCGAAGAGAAAACGTGTGAACGAACTGATCCGATTCCGCCGTTTATCGTCTCGCACGGCACACTGGATACGCTGGTGCCATTCGACAGCTCACTGGTGTTCTTCGAGCAGCTTCAGCTGTATCGAGAGCGTTCGCATCAACCGCCAATGGGCGGCGTGAGTGACGTCTTCCTTGAGATCCCCGGCGCCCATCACGCCTTCAACTACCTGCTGTCACCTCGAGCGATTGCGCATGGCCAAGCAGTGTGCGCTTTCCTGGACAATCTCTACCAGAAGACCAAGGATATTCCGCTGCAACTTCCAGCAACTCCGGCTTCTTGCCAGGCTGATGAACTGATGGTAGCAGCGCGTGCTAACGTCACCCCCATCGCCACTGCCTCGCGATTGTAGGAAGACTATTGTCGTATGTGTGAATCTCAGATGTCGGCACTTCCTCGGCGATCTTTCAATTGGAGGTCGCGACCTCAGTTTGTGGTGACGACGGATAACAGCCACACGCGAGTATCATGCTCGAGATCCTGGCGATGGTCGTGTTGTTCCTTTCAGGTATCAGCAGTATAACCGACATAAATACCGGTAAAGGAGATGGGCAATTGTTTAATCAACAAATCCACAACGCTTCTGGATTGGCTGAAACTCGTGTAAATCGAAATCACGCGTTTTGATTGGCTAGCTCGCGAAAACCAGGCGGAACGGTCCGCGGCGTTGAAAACCTGAACCTCCATGGCGTCATCGTCAAACTTTATTGCGCGCGTCGGGAGGTCAGTCCGTCATCCCACCAGCTCATTTCCCGAACAAGTCGGAAGAGGCGGCACGTCTCGCTTTGCTCCCTCCCACCTGTCGCTTCGATCACGCGTCCCGCTGGACTCCCACGGAGGGCGGAAGGAACTTCCTTGAAGGTGCCCGGCCGCGTGTCCCGCAGCGGCGCCCAGCAACGCGAAAGAAAGCGATACACGGGAGACTGGAACCGCTCGCGTTCGTCGACTTTCAACAAGAGCAAGTGATCATACCGAGCAGCAAAGCACAGCAGTCGAGATGAAGATCGTCAACCCGCAGCCACTGCTGACCACCGAACGACTGGCCCGATGGTCGTATCTGGCGTTCGTGCTATCCACGCTCTACCTCGTCCAGCGCGCCAAGAACAACACGATCTCGCGCGAGGTGAGGCCCGAAGCAGTAGGGGAATGACTGGCTGCGCGATCTTGGAATTCTAACAAACGTCGTACGATCTGTAGAACTTCCTCGGCATGGCTGCGTCGCTGCTGCCGACAGAGCTGTCGCATAAGCTTGCGGCCGTGAACGCGTGTGTTGTGGGCTTCCTGCTCAAGAAGAAAATGCCGATCTTCTCCCGGTGGAGTGGCGCCATCGCTGGCCTGGTGCAGTGCGCAGTGCTAGCGAATCTCGCCACCTGGTACCGCCAGAACCTCTCCTCGAAAGAGGTGATGCGCAAGGCGTTGGCCTCCTCGGACATTGCGCCGCAACAACTTCAAGACATCGGCCGCATGACCTGGCAGCGGTGGCTGAGCGTGTTCCTGCCGCTTCCGCAGCCCATGGCCTCGTCGCTCAGCTTTCCAGGTGTCAATAAGGTTCGCACAGTTGCATACGCACACGTGGGCAAGACCAGAACCACCAAGTTGCTCATGGACGTGTATAAGCACCGCGACACACCACCCAACGCCCCTATCTTCCTGTACATCCACGGCGGTGGCTGGGTCATCGGAGACCGCCGCATCCCGCCGTTTGCCTGCGTCTATCAGGTGGCTACATTGGGGTGGATTGTGTGCGTGATCGACTACCGGTTGTCCCCGACTGTGGCGTTCCCCACACACCTGATCGACTCGAAACGCGCGGTGGCGTATCTCCGACGTAATGCACGCGCCGAGTTCGCCGCCAACCCGGACTTTATCGTGGTTGCTGGCGAATCGGCCGGCGGCCACTTGGCCAGTATGGTGGGCCTCACCGCCGACGATAAATCGTTGCAGCCCGGCTTCGAGGACGTGGATACTAGCGTACGTGCAGTTGTCGACAACTACGGCGTGCACGATTTCACGGACCGCCACGGCATCTATTACTACCGCGACAAGACTCACGGTCTCGTCCATTACCTGGAGTTCCTGGTCATGCAGAAGAAGCTGAAAGGGAACAGCGAGGATTTCGAGCGAGCGTCACCCATCGCCTATCTGGATGACGAACGCACGGCACAGCGTCGGGATCTCATTCCGCCATTCATGGTCACGCATGGCACACACGACAACACAGTCTCCTTCAACGACTCGTATCTGTTCTTCGAGCATCTGCGCCGCTACCGTCAACAGCTTTCTCCCGAACTGCGGACGTTCCACGAGAAACAACTCGGCGGCGTGCAAGACGTGTTTGTCAAGGTGCCTTACGCGAGCCACATGTTCAACTTCCTGTTGTCGCCGCGAGCGCTGGCGCATGGTGACGCCGTCTGCGCCTTCCTGGATAACGTCTATCAGAAGGGCAAGGATGTACCGCTCGAAGGGCGCTTCATCCCTGAGCTTGCAGCAGAAGAACACGCGTCAACAGCTATTGAGGAGGCTGTGTCTCCTGTATCGATATCGAAGCTGTGAATAGCTAGAGCAGGTGAAGAAGAGGCGAGAAAGTACGCAATAGCTTGCCGGTATGCTTCAAACGCCAATGCTGGAGACGAAGAAGTTATCGTATAAAAGGACATATATCAATCAAGCGGAGAAAACCCACCTGGGTGCAGCGTAAGTCGCTTCGGCTATTCATGTTCAGCGGTAGCATCCTTTAGACGGGCGTGATAGAGGAAGAGCTCCTCGGGGTAGTCAAAACTGGCGAAGACTCGCGCGTTGGCCTCGCGGGAAAGCAACTCGACGTCGAGCGTTTCCTTTAATTCGCACAGGAAATTGGCTTCGATGGTCGTACTACGCGTTTCAAAGCTGAAGAACACGTCTGTAGATGGAGATACCAGCTCGTGCAATGTCTTGATAAGCAGCAGGAAGGCGGACTCGTGGTACAGTACATCCGAGAAAACAACGACGTCTGCGCTCTTCGCCCACCGCTGCAGGTACCCGCCGGACTCGAACGGTTCCCCCCATTGACACGCCTCCACCACTGGCACCACCACAGCGATAGAAGGCGCGGGAGACTCGCTCTCCAATCGATTAAGGAAGTTCGCGGCCACATTCTTGTTGAGGAGAGGCAGCGCGTAATTCTGGTCCGTCAGAACCACGCGAGCACCCAGTACAGCCAATGTCATGCCGACCAATCCGACGCCAGCGCCAAGCTCCACCACCTTCTTGTCTTGGAAGCGGGAGCGAGCGTTATCATCGGTTCTGTCGTTTGATTGGGCTGTATCGCTGGCTTTGGCTTGCAAGTAGTCGGCGAGCAGCAATGCGGCGTCCCACACGCAATGTCCGTGCGACGGGAACGCCGGGGTGCCCGCGCAAACCTCGCGGTCTTGCACGGCAGTGAGCACCACTGGGTCTGCTTGCTTGTCGGTACCTGGCACAGCCACCGTGTAGGAGAACTGCTTCATCTCCGTGCGCCCCCATAAGCTCTCGCCCACGTCATCGTCGTCACTCATTTGAAATCCTGTTTATGCCGAGGAAGTATGCTCCGACCTGCTAAAATGAATATTGACCGCGTTCAGGACCAAGAATGATGGTGGTTCCAAGTGAGGAGCAAAACTGGGACCAAAAACCGAAAGACCTGCAAGCGCGCATTGCTTCGGAGCGTGTTTTACGTGACCGCGATGAGCTCCTTGGACGCGTCTGCGTCTTTCCAGCGCGATCTCTGGGCGTTCGTGGAGGCTTTGGCGCGGCTCACGGAGGAGCAGGCGGCGTCTGCGGAGGTTCGGCTGGCTGAAATCCAGGAACAAGCGCAGGATTTGCTGGCTAGACGGCGGCAGCTGACGCCTGACGATGGCGACGGAGACTTTGTGGTGGTTCCTGCCGCTGTTATGGCCGAAGGCGTCGCCGCAATGGCGTTGAGACAGGAAGAAATCGGCGAAAGTGATGCGGTGGCGACTTCTGAGGCCAAGGAGAAGATGTATGAGGCTGTGAATGAGCGGATCGCGCGGCGAATGATCGACGGCGTGGAGCAGTCGGGCAGAAGCGTCGCCACGGCCAGTACTAGCGAAGACAAGAGCGACACGCTTTCAGACTGCACGACCATCACGGAAACGTCCAGTGTGTATGGCATCCACAACACATGGGTGGACCTCGCGACGCTCTACTCGCTGCCGTTCGTGATCAGCGATGCCAACCGCCGACTGAAGCCCGTGCCGCCGCTCAACATCGCGCATGAGCAACTCCACCTCAACAAGATATTCCAGGAGTGCCAGCGCGCCGTGCACACCATGCGCGTAGTTGCTACTGTGGATTCACTGCGCAAGGTGCTGGACCGCGGCGTCACGGTGTTGCACTTCAGTGGCCATGGCGGCCGCATCGCCGGCAAGACGAAATATCTCGTGTTCGAAGACACGCAGTGCTCCGGTTTGGCTCATCTAGTGGATGCCGCGACACTGCGCAATGTGCTGAACAGCGGTACGGCTATTCCAGCTATAGAGGACACGGGCACGAATGTCGATAGTGTCGCGCTGGAACTGCTGGATGAGAATGCGCCTCCGCTGAGTGATCTCGGCGTGCCACCCAGATCAATCTCCCAGGTCTCGTCATCTCGCAGCATCGATGGCCGATCCACAGTCAACGGTACGCTGAAGTTGGTCTTTGTGTCATCCTGCGACTCCAAAGAAATCGGCGAAGTCTTCATCCAAGCTGGAGTGGCACACGTCGTCTGTGTCCGCTCCGAAGGGAAGGTACTGGACGAAACATCTGCCATGTTCTCGTACTCTTTCTACCACGCGGCACTCACTGGGAAGACAGTGCAGCAAGCGTTCGAGATCGCTCGCGTGCGCGTTAGCGCCGATATGCGGATCCCCGACGACGAAGGAGATCAGTTCGTGCTGCTGGAATCCTCACAATTGCATGCTGAGACGTGTCCACTATGGTCCAGCGATGAGATGCCGCAAGCGATCGAAGTGAACTTTGCAGAGAAGACCTGCACGTGCAATGCAAGCACGCAGCACTACGTGTTTTCCGATATCTCGGTGGGTAAGTGGGTGGATGTGAGCCCATCCAACAAGTTCAGCAAGACGCTGCCTGCTGTATCAACATCCTTCGTGGGCAGAGAACAGGAGTTGCACATGTTGGCCGAACTCGTCAATACGCGGCGGTTTGTGACGCTCCGAGGGCCTCCTGGAATCGGGAAAAGCACGCTGTCGATCAAGCTGGCGCATTTCCTGGCTGATCGTAACGCTTTTCCGGATGGAGTCGCCTTCATTCGCTTGCGGGGAGTTCAGTCTTTGGAAGGCATGGAATCCGCGATCAAGAGCGCGTTGTTTCCAGAGGGCGGACGCGAAAAGGACATGCCCTTGGACCAAGCTCTTTCTGATCTGAAAGTGTTGCTGGTCCTGGACAACATGGAAGATCCGATCAATGCGAATCCGTCGGTGATTCGAGAATTCCTGTTGCATTTGCTGCAAAATACGCCGCTTTTATCGCTTCTGATGACCGCGCGACAAGCAATGGGTGGCGGTATGAACGAATTCGACGAGAAGGTCGTGTCACTCAACCGCCTGTCGCATTTCCACGCCGCAGATTTGTTCATCAAAAAGTCTCCACGTGCGTTGCTCGTCTCCGAAATCGGGGATATTGATACCAGTGGTGCCAACGGCAAATCGATGTCTGCCTCTATCCTGGAGGTACTGGTGTCCCACCCGTTGATGGCGTTCCTCGATGGCCATCCTCAGGCCATCTCGCTGTGCGCCCCCTTGCTCCAGGACCGCTCCTTATCTGAGCTGACCCGCGCTGTTCTCAGTCGCGGTGTCAGTGAGCTCCAGGTCGTTGGACTAGCAGCTCACGATCGCAGCGCGCTCAATACGCTCGTGGCGTCGCTAGACGTTTCGCTGGAGCAAGTGCGGATGCACCACGGACAAGACGCCATTCGGTTCTTCGCGTTGCTGGGACTGCTCCCTGCGGGAGCGATGCCTGCGGACTTCAAGAGCCTATGGGGGAACAATTGGGAAGGACTAGTGGAGACGCTGCTCCGATTCTCGCTTATCCAGCGCAATCGTATCCCAGGATTTGCACTTGCCAAGCGTGGTCTGCCAAAGCGAAGCGGGATCACGGGGACCAGCGCTGTGGGTTCCAGTAGCAGTACGTCGAGGAAAAGCTCGAGAGCTCGCCACTCATCCAGCAGCGGCTATGACCAGTCGTTGCTCGCGGCATTGCAATCTTACGGAGACTACATTAGTGGCACTGCCGAGTCGACTGGAAGCAGCAAGGTTGAGAGCGCAGAATACGACGTGCCAAACGGCAGAGGCGGCTCTCGTCGGCTCTCGAGCGACAGGAATATGCTCAATTCTCTCACACGCAGTGGCAGGGCCTCTCGAGTCGCGGAACGGGTCGAACGCATGGACGATCAAGCAGAACTCATGGCCGTTTGTGTCTCGTACTCGACCTTCCCGTTCATCACGAGTTACGCTCGTAGTTTGCTCGGCATGTACGATGGCGATGGCGCCAAGAACGTGGCACTGGAGTCGCTGTGCGTGGCTGACCGTGATTTGTTCCTGTGTAACACAGCAAGACACTTCCGGAGGGTCAGTTTTTGGGTGTTCCAGCATATCTGCACGTTGACTGTGCGATCCAGTGCGGCGTACCTGATTCTGGATCTACACGAGTCCAATCTGTGGATGACGCTGGATCTCCACGTTCAAATGATCGAAGAGTGGCAAGCGGAAGCCCAGACAGCGGCCCAAGGATCCACAACGCTCCATATCGCTCACAACGTGGACACTGGCGCGGCTGGAGACACTGCCGCTAGTGGGGCCAACTTGCGCGAGAAAACCGGCAGCTATGTGGTTGACATGGCGTGCTATCTGGCGCATTCTCTGTTTCTATCAGGCCGCCATCGTGGAGCCTGGAACGCGGCGAATAAGGCGCTGCACATCGCCAAACACCACAAGAATACGCTGTGTCAGGCCAACATCCGGAAACTCATGGGCATTCTGCTCACTGCTGAGACCAAGTTTGACGAGGCAAAGGCGCAATTCGGCACCGCACTCATTCTCTACAAGACCGTGGGAAACAAAATCGGGCAGGCGGCATCGCTAAGTGCGATCGGCATGATCCACTCGCGCAATGGCAATCTCCGTGGCGCGCATAACTGCTTCACCAAGGCGTTGACGCTGTACGAGTGGTTCAAACACTCCCTGGGTCAGCTCAACTGCCATCAGCGACTCGCGAATCTGGAGAAGAAACTGCGCGATGGCGACGGCTTGGCTCGCAAGAATGGACCCAATTCTGGCCACAGCCACCACTATGCAGCGACGCGGCGGCTCCAAGGCGACCTGAATCGGAAACGCAACGGAGAGTACATCGTCCGGTGGGTCGGCCACGAGATGAGTCTGCTGTTGGAGCTGCCGGTGTCGACGACAGAGGATCGACATGACGGCTCGGCGTCATCGACTGCTGTGTCATTGTCGTCTTCCCAGGGTTTGACTTCCTTCCTTACCCCGGATAGTCCGAGGCATCCATTGACGCAGTCAACCGTGGCCGGAGTCACCAACACCCCCAAGAAGGTCGGGTTGAGCGCTCTCATCGATCAGAGGGAGAAAGAGCGAGCGATTAGCACCAGTAATGCCGTGACGGCCGCAGCGGCGAACGCGTCAGGCTCAAACGGGAGCGAGGGACAAGGCGACAAGTTCAAGAAGAGCAGCTTCGCCAAGCGGAAAGAGTACGACTGCTGTATACGAAAGTCGGCAGCCGCTGCAATGGGGAGTACTGCCAGTTCGACGTCTCCGCCTGAACCGTAAGCGCCTGCACTCCTCGTTAACATGTTACTGTTGCTTGTTCACCACTCGTTATCGCTGCTTTCGATGTCGTCGTCCAACTCTTCCTGAATTGAGAGAGAACCCATCGTCACGACGTTGGCCCCCACCCTTCCCCGCGTCGCGGGGCCACCCGATCGGTCCATGATCGACAGAAACGGCTCCACTTCGAAGGCAAACACATCGCCCGTGCAGGCATATTGAAGTCCTTGCCCATCTCCGCGGGTCGTCAGCTGCATCTCCTCACGCCGCGAGACGAGGCGCTGCCTTATGGCATACGTTCGTGGCCGCGTGATCGGTCGGAAGGCCGTCGGCGCAGGGTTCGCATTCGTGAGTGCGATCGTCCGCAGCAGAATTGCCTGCGCGACGTCTCTCGTACGTTTAAAGGTCTGCGAATTCCACACACAATTGGCACAAAAGAGCAGCCAACGGTTAGGAACCCAGCTCACACACCGCCATCATCAACAGCAAGGCGGAGAAACGAACTGGGGACTCAAAGCACACACCTCTGAGCTACCGACGCCTCGGTACGAGTCGGCGAGCATCGTTTCGCACAAACTCATGAGCTCCAGTGCATCGGCGAGGTCTTCCACCTGGGAAAAGTACTCCACGCTGTTTTCGTGAACAAGCGCCAGCACTCGGTCCAATGGCATCGCAGACGCGTCCAAGATCTGGTCGTAGTCGATCTCACTCGCTTCACTCTCTCCCCCAGACTTGGTCCGCTTCATTTTGCCGTGCAGAAGCTTCCCGATCACGTGGAAGTCCGATAGAAACGGATCGCGCGCAGTTTCCTCCACCGAAGAAGACGTTTTCGCACGGAAACTGCTTGGCAGATCCGCTTTCCTCCGGGTTTTCTTGCTTGCGCTACTCGCGACTCTCTTCTTCGGACATGGTTCAGGATTCTGAGAGAGCTGCAGCATATTGAGCGCGTGTCGAATGTCGCCATTGCAGTTATCGATAACTTGTTGGATCTCCACCGGTTCCGAAGCACAGTTCTCATGAGTCGCCACTCTCACGAGTTGCTTCTTCAGCTGTGCCGTCGTCACAGCGTTGATATTGATGACGGATGTGAAAGGCGAGTGCATCACCTCGCGCGAGAACTTGCGGCTTAGGTGGTCCGCATCGATCTTGCCGCCTTGAGCATCGCTGTAGATGCACACCACGGGGAAGCGGCAGCTCCCCATCGGGTCCACCACATGCTGGTAGACGTGCTGGAGCTTCTCCTCCCAGACCGACTTCTCTTTCGACCAGGACTGCGGCCAGCTCTCGATCAGGATCAATTGGCCTGCATTTCCAGGCCCAGGAGGCGAGGTAGTGGTCGTTTGGGAGCCCACAGAAGGCAGTTTCCGCTTCCGATTGTGGACGAGGTGGCTGGAAGATGACGACCCTCTGGACACAGCAATAGGAAGTGCTGCATATGTCGACGACCGGTAGATAAAGTCGGAAAAGTCGTCGACATTGGAGACTTGAGGGGTCCAGAACTGCTCCTGAAGCATGCGTTCGTAGTTTAATTTCCCTGCCGACGAGTTGTCTTCCCATTCTTTCACGAGCAAGCCAAGCTGCTTAGCGATGCACCGGACAGCTGTCGACTTGCCCGACCCTGGTGGGCCACACAGGAACAGAAGGCGCTTCTGCGGATGCACCGAAGCGTGCGATGACGACGGCGACGCGTTGCGAACGAGCCAATCCGAGAGCTCCTGCACCTTCTTCTTGTTCACACACAGTTCCTCCATCGTCTTGGGGGCGTACACGTCTGCCCAGAGTCCCCTGTTACCCATCGCAGACCCAGCTTTCGCCTTGTTCACGCTGTTGCTCTTGCCTCTCGCCAATTGAGAGGAGGTCCGGCCACTAAACGAAGCATTGGAGGTTACGCTGGTATCATCGTCGTCGTCGCCGCTGCTGCTATCAATGACCTCGATTGGCTCTTCCGCTGCACCCGATGCCTCCTGTTTCGCCTCTTTCTTGGTGTTTACCGCCTTGTTGGCTGGTTGGGAGAGCCATTGTGTGAGCTTGCGCGTCTTTCTCGCCAGATCCGGCCGCGAACTCTCGCACACCTCGCACTTCGAGGCCGCTGCGTCTTCGTTGAGGAACGTACACATGCGGCACTCCCACGTGCCTCCTTCTCTGCCTTCGCCACCGTCTGGAGCCCCACATTCCGCTGCGGGAGTCGCACGTGCAGCCGTCAACTCGGCATCGGAGTGGCTGTCGCTATGGTCCTGCTCTTGCTGCGCACTGCACAATCCCACACACAAACAGCAGCAGCCACGCCCGGATGTCAGACTGGGAGCCATCCCTATCGTGATCTGTACGCCCCTAGGAAGCCCATAATGCCAGCCTACCGCTGCCGGAGACGCCGACGTCCGCTCTGCATGCTCCTTTCTCTGCCTCCCGAGCCAACACTTGTTTGAATTGGAACGGCGGACCAAAATTCAAAAAGGGTACCATGCACTATAAATTGGGTACAATTATGGTACGCAAATTCAATTTTCCCTCGCAAAACGTGATCAGATAAGCGCATGATGGAAGCTCCGCGCGAGGAGAAGCAGCCTGCGTCTGTGGTTGCCACGCCGGCCCCGGCTGTTGCCAGTATGGGTACGACACCACAGGAGCAAGAGGAGATCGCGCGCTCGATAACGAGGTATTGCACAGTTGAGTAGGCTCATTAGAAGTGGAGCAAAAGGTCGATGAAATTTGGGGTTTCCACCCGTCGACCACTGACCAAGCAACATGCTTGCAGCGTGCATGCGTTTTCTCAGGACCTCCAGCGCCTTCGCGCAGCAATGAGCGAACGCCAGAACGCCGGGAACTGACAGTGTGGCGCAAGAAACTGCTCCTAAACCCCAGCAGGAGGCAGAATACTGCGCCATTTGTGCAACAAGAACGAGAAATCGCTGCTATCTACGGGATGCCAGCACACTGCTCGCACACTGCTCGCACAATGCTGGCGATGCTGAGTGGTTTGAGGGCTGACAACAAGGAGAAGCACAGTAAAATGGCGAGTGTATTGATGTATCTGCGAGAACTGGAACGACATGCTGTCGTCAAGTATCCACAGCCAGCCTTTGACCATTGTCTTAGACCTGGGAGATGGGGGACTTGGACTCATCGTACCCGGGCGTGTCCTTCGGGCGCGGCGCGTCCTTGCGGAAGAGCGCTTCGATGTCCTCGAGGACCATTCCAGTCGTCTCCGGACACATGTAGAACACGAAGAAGAACGAGATGGCCACGCACGCCGAGAACATGAAGAAGACGCCGTCGATGTTGAGGATCGGGAAGAGTTTGACGATCCACGTCTGCGCCACGCCCATGCCCCAGTTGCCCACGGTGCAGATCGACACGGCCTTGGCTCGGACGTGCAACGGGAAGATCTCAGCGCAGTAGATCCACGGCGTCGGACCCCAGCACACGGCGAAGTTGAAGACGAAGAAGGCCGTGCCGACCACGATGAGGTACCCAGCGGCGGTGGAGCAGCCGGCATCATCCACGTTGCCGCTGCAGGAGGTCGTGAAGACGATGGCCGAGAACAAATGACCGACGACCATGCCCACGGCTCCGATCAAGAGCAGTTTGCGACGGCCGATGGTGTCCACCCAGCGCATAGCAGGGATGGTGCTGAACAGGTTGATGCCTGAAAGCAGCAGCACCGAGTACTCGCCCGCACCCGTCACGTCCTTGAAGATCAGGCCTCCGTAGTTGAAAATGGCGTTGATGCCCGTCGCCTGCTGGAACACTTGCAGCATGAAGCCGATGACGACGCGACGCAGCACCGACGGCTCCAGCAGATCCTTCCATCCAGTCGCGGAGAGCTCCTCCTGTGCCACTTGGACGCCAATGAGCTCCAGTTCGTGGCCCACGTTCTCGGTCTGACGCAGACGCTTGAGCACTTCCTCGGCCTGCTCCTTGCCCTTGTGCAAGTACGTCCATCGCGGACTCTCCGGCACGCAGAAGATGCCAGCCATCACGACGATCGGAGGCAGCAGCGCGACTGCGTTGGTGTAACGCCAGCCTTCGTTCACGTCCATGATGAAGATGTTGACCAGGTTGGCGAGGAACAGACCGATGGTCACCGTGAGCTGCATCATACCAGAAAGCATGCCGCGGAACTCCTTGGGAGCCATCTCGGCGCCGAAAATGGGCAGCGAGAAGGACGAATTGCCGACGCCAATGCCTTGGATGAAGCGCGAAACGTACACCAGTTCGTGGTGCATGGCCGGGTTGAGGCAGAGCCAGAGCGTGCCGACGCAGAAGAAGACGCCGGCGGAGAAGATGGCCATGCGACGACCGAAGATGTCGGCGATGTAGCCGCTCACTAGTGCCCCCAACACGCAGCCCAGCGTGTAGGCCATGACGTACCAGAGCGTGAAGGTGGTCCACTCGTCCGGGAGACTCGCGGAGGAGGCCGAGCACTGCTCGTACGTGAAGTTGTGCCAGCCCACGCACCAATCCTCCAGGAAGTTGTCCATGATGAGCACCGCCGAGGTCACGCCTTGGTCGTAGCCGAAGAAGATGCCGCCCAGCGACGAGAAGAGGCACACGATGATGGCGTACGTGCGCGACCCCTCCGTGGGCTTGTCGTCCGCATCGTAGTTGGCGGTGATCACCGCGCCGCCAGCCATGCTTGGGAGTCGAGCTGCTTGCTTGGTTGAGGACTGGAGACCGACTGTTGCTCGAGGCAGGAAGTTGAGGAGTGAGAGACTTCGGGGCTGCGGTGCGATCGACGAGCAAAGCACCAGCACAAGTCGCGCTTGCCGGATGACGGGACGCTGGAGCAGCAGCGCAAGGAGCGGCCTCGTGACGATCGGCCATGCGAGATTTGGTGGTTGAAGCGAAGGGAGCAGCACTCCCTCTGGCCCTTGATTTATTGGCAGAGACAGCCCACGACGATGAACACACGAGCCCCTCCTGAGCCAAGCGTCAACTGCACATCAGCGTTTGTGTCAATTGGAGCGACAGATGGAGAGCGCCGGTCGCGTTTGTGTTGGGATCCTTCTGTTTTGCTTGCAGGCGGTGCCTCCGGATTGTTAAACCGTGCCTTTTTGGTGGTAATGTTCAACCTTGCGCCGCCTAGTCCCTCTTTAACTGGATACCTGGCTTCATTTGAGCATTCTGAATTCTAATGGTGTTGTGGGAATCAACAAAACGAACAGATTATAGTGTGATGAAGGGATCTTTAACCGTGTATAATTTGGAAATAAGTGATCTACAAATCTATTCCTGTATCAGATATTACAGTGTTGATCGAAACAGCTTGCGTGGTATTATCGTGACAACCTTTTCTCGATGTTGCAGTTCTGAAGTTTCTAACGCGGCTGCTAGCGCTGAGGATTTGCTGCTTGGTCGTGACACAAACCCGCCGCCGTTCAGCCCCGCCACTTCGGCAGGCTGGGTGCTTATAAAGTCGGCAACGCACCGGGAGCCTTGCGTTGTGTCGACATGAGCTCGAGTTGATTGTTTTTGGGACGATGCGCTTTGCTAGAACGAACGCTGACTTTCGCCAGCAAAGCATCGTCGCTGACCAAACTTCAGTCTCATGATGGCTGAATTGGTGGTCCTGGGGCGTTTTAGCACGAACATTAGGGGTGAATTTATTTATTTCGAAACTTACCACCACCACCGGGATTGCACATTTTGATTCAAATTACAACTTCAGCCAGTTCACACGCTATCATTTCGCCCGGAAAACATCAGGCGATGCGCAGTGCTCAGCATTACAGTAACATCAGTAACATTGCGTCGATCTGCGGTGCCTTGTGCCTTGTAATGTGGCTCGTTGAGCGGAATCATGAAGAGAGTTGTGCGTCGAAGCCCTCAGTCCCTCGCTGCAAGCAGCAGTTCGATCCGGTCCCGCACCATCACGTGCAACATGCTCTTCGTAGCGGCGTAGGTGTCCTTGGCGAACCGAAGCACCTCAGCATTAGGACTCGCCGTGAGCAGGCGGTAGACTGGAAGCTGGAACTTCTGCTTGCCCTGCATCTCCAAGAACCTGCGCACGACGGCCAGTTTGCTCACCACCTCGTTGTGGATCAGCACCAACGCCCATCGGAAGAGGATCTCCGAGTTCCGCGAGGTCCACAGCGTCAGTGTATCTCCCAATGCCTTCACCACCTCAGCACTTGAGAACTTTGCCGTCATGCAGCAATCCAGGAAGTAGAGCACAGGGAGCACCTCCCACGTCTTGGCTTCCTCCGAGAGATACAGGACGCTGGCTTGCACGGGCATCGAGGACGAAGTCCAGTGGAATGCAAGCGACTCACAGTTCTCCATCATCTCCTGCGCGTCGGACAAATCCGGCAGGAAATGCGGGTAGCCCGGCTCATGCAGCCACGTTTCAAACGTGAGCTCACCTTTCAGGTCTGTACCCGAAGCGTTCGCCAACACCGGGAAGCTCTCCAAGAAGAACGCCATCATAACCTCGGCTGGGATTGACTGGAAGCTGAACTTGGCACAATAGCGCTTGAGGAAATCGTCGAACGCCTGCACGTTTCCAAGCCAAATCGGAGCACAACATATCAGATTTAGTCTCGCAAAGTTCGTTTTCGCTTCAAAATCGAGTTTTCGTACCGCATCCGAGCCCACTAGGCTCCGGAGGTGGCACACAAAAGCGTAGCCTTTCTCATAGGCACACTGATTGTAGCAGTCTCCAGGGTCAATCCCTTCGTGGAGAGGCACACGTAGTCGCGTAAGCGGCGATTTCTCGCCAAGCCCCGAGATCTCCTCCCTTAGCAGCACTTCTCCAAGCTTGGCGTCCAAGCAGGTCAGCGGTCTAACCATAGCAGATTGTACGGTGAGATCGCTTCCAAAACACCACATTAAACTGATCTGTTGCCTTGCGAAGACTCACCTGCCGTGTGCCACCTCCGAGATGCGTCGCTCAGCGTACATAGTGAATCCTTCGTTCAGGAAGAAGTCACTCCACGTCGCGTTCGTCACCAGATTCCCAAACCACGAGTGGGAGAGCTCGTGTGCGACAACTACAACATGCAAGCCCAGGCCCAGATAGCGTTAATACATATCACTAAGTCCACATAGCGATGCGAGCACTTGTGTTACCGTACTTGACACCAAGGATTTGTCGCCGGCGATCGTACAGGGCGACACGAAGGTCAGTCGTGGGTTCTCCATCCCCCCGTACGGGAAGGACGGCGGCATGACTAGCACATCGTAGCGCTCCCACTGATACTCCCCAAAGAGCCGCTCGCCGATAGTCAGATAGTGCTCCAGCACGCCGTCGAATTCCTTCGTGGCCGTCTCCAGCATGCATGGCTCGGTCCAGATACTGGACCTCGGGCCCACTTGCGCTTCGGCCAAATCCCCCACTGCCATTGCCACCAGATACACTGGGATGGATTGCTTCATCTCGAAGGTGAATCGCCGCTTGGTGGGTGTCACTTGCTTCTCCGTTTCCTCCCCTTCGTCAGGCACGTAATCTTCCACGGCGCAAAGCTTGGCGCTCATGACGCACACCAATTCTCGAGGCACCACCACCGACGCAGTGTACGTGACGCGCACAGATGGGGAGTCCTGACACGGGAAGAAGCTGCGGTTCAGCACCTCTTGGCCCTGAGTGTATACGAACGGCAGCTGCTTGCCTGCAGTCTGCTCCTTCTCGAGCCAGCACACGCCAGGACTCTCTGGGTCCGTCTCGTAGCGGATCGTGAGCTCGAACGCGCTCTGTTGCGTCAATTCATCCGGCAACTCAATCTCCAGCATCTCGCCGAACGACGTGAAGGGCTTGATGGTCCATTGCGCCGGAATCGTGTCGTCTTCCTGGAGAGCTACGCACACGGAATGGATGGTCAGGTGGAACACGTCCAGTCGGAGAACAGTCGCCTCGAGTCCGGCACGCAGCCTCTTCACGGATAAAGTGGCCACGCTGGAGATGGAGCGCTTGGCCATGTCCACTGCAAGTTCCAGATCCACATGGTGCGTGTGGAATTCCCGTAACGCCGTGCAAGTCGCCGGGTCCACCACCTCCATTTGCGGGACAGGCATTTCCCCCCAGACTGGCTTGTAAATCCTTGCGAAACGCTTTGGGCCGTATTTTATTGGTTATAAACATGGTACGTTTGCGTATTTTCAGCGAATGATAATCATCAAAGCTGTTCATGGTGTCACTCCATCGCGGGAGCTCTCTTCGTATTGTTTTTTGTGAATGTCACTCAAACGAGAGAGTGCATTTTCGTTCCCCTCTCACTTCTTGGTTGAACTGCGAAAGATAAGGACGAAGACATGAACGTCGCCAAGCACGCGGCGTTGTGGGACGAAGTGCAGGGCTCCTGCGAGCCGGGGAAGCTGCAGTCGGCGCTCAGTAGTGGCGTAGATGCTTCCACTCTTCTAGACGGCTGGACACCGCTTCATTTCCTCTGTGAGAACCGCTCCATTGAGTCCGCCGCTCGCGCCGAGGGTCTTCGGCTGCTGCTTCAAGCTGGCTTTGTCGCGAACGCTGTCGATGAGGTGAGGAATCGATCATCCACCGTATTGCGATACCCTATTGCCAAGTTTTTCATCTAACGATTGGCGCTTTGTGCGGTGTTTTGACCGCGGTAGAACGGCTGGAGCGCGCTGCATTTGCTGTGTAAGAACAAGAGCGGCGACATCTCCACGAGTGTGCAGCAACTTCTCAGCTCAAAGGCCAACGTGAACTTACAGACGACGGTAGGTCTGGTTCATCCAGCTAACTATTGGAGATTCTATGGCAATCTGGTCTCATTTGAGCTCATCTGGCCGTCATTACAGGACAACAAGAAGACGCCGCTGCATCTCTTGTGTGAGAACGACGCGGCCTCGGAGGACGCGCTAGAAGCGCTGCTTACGGCCCGTCCGGACACCGACGCAGTCGATGAGGTGTGTTCAATGCGAGGCGCTTGACCTGGCTGTAGTCTTGCTGGGTATTGCATCTTGTTAACTGTGCTTGGCTTACAGGACGGCAACACTGCCCTGCACTACCTGGCCGAGAACAGCTTCGTTACGGGGCGCATGGTCAGCGTCCTGCTGGCTTCCAAGACGAAGCTCAACACCCAGAACCAGTTCCAATCCACGCCGGCGCACTACCTTTGCCAGAACAGCCGCGTGACGCGGAGCATGATCCGCGAGCTCTTGCAGCATAAGGCCGACTTCAACCTCAAGAACAACGTAAGTCTCGAGTCCAGCGCCGAGTCGTTGCGCCTCCATCTCTTCTTCCTAACCACCTCCTCCATACACTGAACGATATCTGAGCAGATTGGCAACACCCCCGTGCACTATCTGTGCGAGAACGACGTGGTGACGGTGGAGATGCTCCAGGAGCTCATGAGTGACAAGCACGTGAACGTCACCATCCCGAACTCAGTACGTTTGGCTCCATCTCCCACCTTCTTCACCCTTTTGCAGTGTGCTGACAGCAATGTGGGGTCGTTCTTGCTGCCTTCTTTTAGCTGGGGAAGATCGCCAGCGACTATATCCCGTCCAGGAAGCAGGATTGTCTCGCATACCTGCAGAAGTTCACGGCGCCCAACTTGGTGCCTACGGGCGGCACGTCTCTCGAGACGGCTGGCCTCGGTGGCGAAGACCCCAGCGAGCTGCCGGAGCCTCTGAAGAAGGCATTGACCGCCTGGAACGCGTCGTTGCCGCCGTTCGACGCCGCGTTCTACAACGCCGTGTCCTGCGAAGCTGCCTTTGAAACGACCTACGAAGAGGTGCAGGAGGTATCCGGACTTGCTTGTCAGGCTCCTAGTGATGTCACCGCGTTCGCCGCTTGGGAGAAGAGTCTGGCCAAGTGGCGAGCGTGCATCTTGCTGGCCTACGCGGCTCTCGTGCCGCCCAACATCTGGCATCAATATGCCGAGCAGTACCACCGCCCTGTCCCGTCCGACCTGACGAAGGCGCTGGCGAAGGTGGAGACGGCGTGGACGCAGTACCCGGAGCAGACGCAACGCCGCGGCCGCTTCGAGTCGCTGGCCGCCGTCTTCAATCCGTGAAGCGACTGTCTGGATCCGAGCCGAGAAGTGCTCGAGACACCAAGCCAGTGAGTTCGCAAGCCACGCAGAGCAAAAATGGTGAAGTTGCTGTTGTTGTCGTTGCCTATAGGTCTCGACTCATCTCACCTTGTTGTTACTTACCTAGTGCAGCTTCGTTTAGATGAGGACGAGCTTGTAGTCGGCACAGCCCGCCTCGTCCTTGTATTTCACGAACAACTCCTTGAGCATGGCGAAGTATTGCGTGTGGACCTCGTCGATGTCTGCGGCGGTAGGATTCGCGATGTGCGGCACCGCCAGTGGCGCTCCCACGACGATCGACACGTCGACTTTGCGCGGGATCGGCAGAAACGCACGGCCGTAAGGGAAGTACGGGAACGGGAACGCGAGCTTCTTGATGAACCAGCGCTGGAGCATGGGGGCCTGGATGTTGTCCATCAGCTCGCCTTCCTTGAAGCTGAGCACGGGCACCAGCGGCACGCCGTGCTCGATGGCGAGTCGAATGAAGCCCCTGTGGTGGGTATACACCCGCACCTCCTTCTGCGCCGACTGCTGCTCCAGCATCTCAGCTTGGCCGCCGGGCACCAGGAACACGCTGCCTTTCTCCTGCAGCGTGGATGCGAACGCCTGCCGCGTGACCTCACGCGAGCCAAAGAACTGCAGCACGTCTCGGGCGAGGGGGATTTGATGGAGCACGCTCGCCGTCAAGATGTGTGCATAGAAGTTCGGGAAGAGCTGGCGCCACTGCGCCGTGAACTGCAGCCACATGACTGAGATGGGCATGATGCCGTGCGGGTGGAAGCTCATGATGTACTGCTTCTTCGGGTCCAGCGGCGCTACGCGGATGATGTGGCCGCTGAAGTACCGCTTGACTGTGTCCACGAGGAAGCTACGGCCATTCACCCAGCTCTGGCGCTGACGCCAGCCCGTTTGTTGGGGATTCCCGCGGTACGTGAACTCGTAGACATACACGAAGATAGTGAGCAGCAGCACGGGCACGAAGGCCTCCATGTCGTCCATGTAGTGGCGGTAGGTGGCCACAGCTGGAAGGCAGCCAGCCAGGATCTGAGGGAGCACGTATTTGACGTGGTAGCGGTTTACGTCTTTGCGCAGGCCGTTGCGCGAGTCCTTCGAGTACAAGTGGACGGCAATGGAGCGCGAGATGACCATGAAGAACTCGATGCAGGCCACCATCAAGCTGTAGAACGTGACGTTGGCCAGACTCAAGTCCGTCGTGAGTGCAAAGAACACGAAGCACGCGGCGTTCGGGATGAAATGGATGTTGGCCAGGCCGCTGATCACCAGTATAGCTAGACACTCGTCCGCAAACTCACGCAGTTGCTCCTGCAGACCCAAAGGCTGGGCATCCACCGACGATTTAGCAGCTGCAGGCGCCATCTCTGTTTCCGTCGAGCTCTCGGCCTTCTGGAGCTCGGTCTGCTGCGTTTCAGTGGCCTCCTCCTCTTCCACCGCGCTCCTCAGCGACCGGGCGGCTTTGTTGAACACTAGCAGCGACATCATCATGCCGACTTCCGCCACCACGAAGAGCGAACCGGCTACAGCCATGGCGCCAACGAATAGCTCGAGTTCCACGACCACCAGCGATATCAGATAGAGTCCCTGGAGTCCCACGCCAGCACCGAAGCAGGACCAGGACACGATCTGGAAGAACACGAAGCGCGCACCGCCCGAGAAGGGCTGGTAGAAGTTCCAGCCGTCTTTAGTGGAGAGCACGCCGCCCAGGCCATACGTGTTGAGCAGCGCCGTGATGAAGAGCGTGAGCGAGCCCAAACCTGTGGCCATCGGGTAGCCGCTGCTGCTGCCCGACGGGTGCGGGAGCGCGCGCGTGTACTCGGAGCTGAGCGCCAGTAGCGTGGCGCCTACGAGCAGCAGCATGTTGTTGAAGTTGTTGAGTTGCACCACGAACCGGTCCTTACGCGCCTGGCGATTGCGGTCGCGACGACGCTCCAGCGTCAGCACAGACGAGATGATGAGCACCTCGGCCATGAAGGCGGCCACCGCCTGGATCGAGCGGCTTCCTGGCTGGCAGAACGGCAGCTCCGTCGCGCTACTGGGGCTCACGCAGGCGAGTTGCAGCGCCAGGAACAGGCCGTACAGCGCCCAACCGACGCTCTGGTAGATGGCGAACATGTGGTTGCGGCGATACCGACGAGCCAGCTGGACCAGCAGCGAGGACGACGACGGCGAGGGAGAAACCGGCGAAGACGGCGGCGCGGACGACGTGATGCGCAACACGCCGGTCGGCACGTGCGAGATGGAGACGGGGAACCAGGCGGCGGCGCTGGTGGCGGGCACGGCCAGCAGCAGCGCCCACTGCGCGGCAGCGTAGGTCTCGCCCTGCAGCACGGCGGCCAGCAGGAAGCGCGGATGGTGGTGCGTGAGCTCGGCCAGCACGAACAGCGTGAAGGCCGCGAAGGCCACGAGCGCCAGAGTCAGCAGGAACACGCCGCGCGCGCTCATCTGCTCCACAGGCACGGCCGCGAACGCCTCATCCTCGTCCTCCGGCTCGCGCAGCAGGCGCAGTGACTTGGCTCTCGTCTTGGCCTTGGGCGCGGCCTTGCGCCGCGTCAGCTCCATGGCGGCGGCGGCGGTTTCCATCGACCAGACAGCGAGCGATTTCTGGGTTGAAGGCGCCTGGCGTTTGCACGGCGAATTGCGGAATGGGCAGACTCGGTGTGGCTAACTTGAGCTTTAGGCCACCGCAACTGGGTTGATGGAAGCAGCGGAAGGTATTTATAGCCGGCGTAATCCGGCGCCGCCTCGCCTTGCCACAGAATTCCGGGCGTAATCTGAACGGAAACCCCGCGCAGGTTGCGGTGGCTTATGCGATGCGGATGGCGAGAAAATATTTGCGCCGATTTGCGGATTTGTGGATTTGCTTTGGGTTTGGGTTGGCTCTTCGCGGATGTTGGGCGAGCGTAATCAGAAAAGTAACTTCGAGAGGGATGTAAAATACCGAAGCGAGTCAGACGCAGCAGGTGGGACCAGGGCTGGAGTGAGCGCTGTGAGCAGACGTGCCTCAGAAAGCGGGTGCATAGAAAGGGTTTCGCATGGAATCAGAGCTGAGGCGAAAAGTAAATAACCCACCTCCGAAATTAACACGGCCTTCGTAATCACCATTTGTGCGAAAATGACACTTGAAAGTTCAAGATGGAGTCAACATGCCATTTCCTTCGCCACCAATTTGGAGAACGATTTCCTCAGCGTTTATTGACTGAGGTGTCACACACGCGTTGGCGCTCTCTCCTTCCGCTGTCTGCACAAGGACCAAAGGGTTGTAGCTCTGTACCTCATCGCGTACATATAACAAGCCGTCTTGTTGGAGGACTGCGGCATTCAATACTCAGACCCCATCGCATGCGCTTCCTTCCTGCAACAGCAGCACCATCTCAGGCTGCTGTGCTTTGCTTGAACTGATAGTTTCGCTGTCTAAGCCACACGCCGCTCCTTCCCACTTCAGCTGCGCAACTTGCGCACCGAGTCCCACCCGCCTTTGAGCATCTCCTTACCGCTATCGGTCTTATAGGCAACGAACCCGACGCCTCCCACGAGACCCACGACACTGAGCACGCCCAGCGTTCTCTTCCCTGGCAGCCAGATACCGGACGCGTTGGAGCGCGCATTCTTGGGTCTACACAAAGGCATTAATGCAAACGCAAAGTATCAGTTCAAGCTAGTCCACCACTACCTATAGCAAAGAGAGAGAGAGAGAGAGAGAGAGAGAGAGAGAGATCAGGGACGTACGGGCGTAGCGCGGTGGCCACAATGAGTTGGGCGGCCTCCTCCTGAACACTGCGGCCCTCGTGGCACTTTATGGACGTCGTGTACTGCTTCAACGTCGCGTCGATTGAGAAATCACCGAGTGTTTCCTCCTTTGCGAGCTCCTCTTCGTCGCCACCTTCCTCAGTTTTAGTCTCCGCCTCATCCTGAACCTCCGGCTTGTAGCTGATCACCACGCGTGGGATGGTCGCCGGGAGCTGTTTGTCCAGCTCCTCCACAAACATTTTGCTGGCTTCGTCAAGCGGATTCATCACCAGAACCAGCACATCCGCCTTCAGTTCGATCTCGTCGTCGGACAACGCCTCAGTGACCTACACACCCACATCAACCACCACCAGGAATCAGGATTCTGCATGTCCCCCACAAAGCTTCAGCAAGTTGCACGTACAAAGAGGTACTTGGTGGAGTCTCGGTCCGGCACCTCGCCAATGGCTCGCACGATGAACTGGTCGTCGTCCGTCAGAAGCCCATCGTTCTGGCCAATGAACGTGTGCACAAAGTGCTCCTTCCCCGATTCCGGCGAGCCAAAGATATAGCATGATACCACATTCCGCTCGATCTTGTTCACCTTCCGCGTCAGACTGCGACTCCTGCATGTCCATCAACATCAACATGTCAATAAAACCCTCAGTCAGTTGCACCATGCATCCATTCCAAGGAAAGGGGACTTCGGCAGCACGAACTTGACGAATTCGATGGCCGGGAAGAGTTTGTCGTTGTAGCCCAAGTAGAACAGCGTTTCCAGGAGCTTCTGCGGGTTCTCCTGCGCCACGAAGCTCCAGCAAGCCAGCCAGGCCGGCAGCGACAGCGTCGGTTTCCCATCCACCAGCGTCGTCTCGTACAACAGCGGCGACGAGATCGCAGAGCACGTGTGCCAGGGCGCCGCCTCATCTTCACAGATAGAGAAGATGGCCTCCACCTCGTCCTCGGCGATGTTATTGTCCTTGTTGGCATCGAACTGACGGAACAAGTTGGTGAGGAAGTCCACGGCTTGCCCCGTAAGCTGCGCAGCCTGGTCTTCTTCATAAGGCGGCAGCTGAATTCGCTCCGGTGGGATCTCCAGATGCAGGTCGTTGTTATAACCGAGACTGCGCAGGACCTGCCAGCCTGACTCCGGGCGGTTGCGATCGATAAATAGCCACCAGAGGTAGATGAAGCCCTCCACGAAGAGGCCATTCCGGTCAGGGGCCACGCCGGAAGGCACCTCCGACGACAGGTACTCCATCAACGTATCGATCTCTGTCCCCAGAAGGCGAACGCCGAAGCAGTCGTACTGGTACTCGTTCAGCTCCTCACGACTGAGAATGCCGCTGCGATCGCGGTTGTACAGACGGAACGTCCGCTTGATGGCCTTCAGACACTTGGGCTGCAATTGCTATCAACGATGAAGCAAAAGAGAGCAGTGCATCAGCATAATACCACGGTATGTACCCTCTGGCATGCTCTCCACACAGCATCATACCCGCTTCTTCTCGTTGTAGAGCGGCGCCACGGGGTATAGGACCGCCTTCTGTGCCAAGAAGAAGGCCTGAGCTACTTGCGTGAAGTTCTTGGCCGAACATTCCACTTCCGAAACGACAAACTGCTCTCCAAACACACAAAACTGCGTCAGTCCGAACGCCACAGCAGCCAAGCCAATGCGTCCCAACACCTGCAACTGCTGGTCACGTACCGGATACGTGTTGACCAGATTGCGCACTTGGCTCGCGTACGGGCCGTCGGTCGTGGGCGTCACGGCGTTGATGTCCACCTTGTTGGCCACGAGCACCACGGGGATCTCCTTGTTCTTGGCGATGAAGTCCAGCCAGCGTCGCAGCCGCTGGAAGGTCTCGGGGCGCGTCAGGTCGTACACCAAAAGGATGGCGTCGCTGCGCTTCGACGCGTTCGTCACACGCATCAGATCCGACACGCGGGCTGCAACAGCGCAGCGCAACGCAAAAGCAGCACGCATCAGATCAATACCTCGGCTTTACCGCATTTTTGCCACTCCCGAGTCCCAATAAAAGGTTACAGACGTACAGGAGGTGTCTGTAATGGAGATGATGACGTTCTCGTCGCTCTCCTCGGCCGGGATCTGCACGTTGAGCAGCACGGACGGCACCTTCTCGCTGAAATGGCGCGACACGAGCGAGCAGATGAGCGACGTCTTGCCCACCTTCTCGTCGCCTAGCACCTCGATGCGCACCACCTGCGGCTTCAGGTGCAGCTTCTCGCGCGTCGGAGACGGGTCGTCGGCGCCGCCGCCGCTGCGCGCGGGCTTGGACATGGCGTCCACCGCCATCTCTTCACTCGCTCGGACCTTCCCTTCTTCCCCTTGCTGCAGAAGCTGAGGTGTTCCACGCGATCCCCGTCATTTGTGGCTCGGACCTACAGAGGAGTGTGGAGCATAATGTGGCGCGGTCCACATGTTCGATTGGGGAGGGTTCTTTTTCATCGGTTTCCACCAATCAAGAGAACGCATGCGAAGCTGCATTCGATAATATCGAGTACGTAACCGTCTTGTTTAACGCTGCCAGGCAATTGCAGCGCTGCATTTCTTCGAAAATGCCGTTTTCTCTTTTTTCATCCAATCCAGAGTGCGCATTTTATCATTTGATCACATCCGATTGGCTGAAAAGTAAAGCGAAGACAGGAAGTGAAGCGCCGTATCCCCTGAACGAATGCATGCTTCCGTCATTCGCATTCCCGAGAAACGGACGCGCTGGCTCCGCCGCACTGTGGAGACCGAGAGGATCGCTCGAGAGCAGGAGACGCCGCTATCTGAGGAACTAGACGGCAAATAAGAGTGCGCTGCGCTGCGCCGCGCCGCGTCGTCAAGAGACAGCGCGGGGCGTTTCCCCACGCCAGCGCGAAGGTTTCAGCGCTTTGGAAGGGGTTCAGCAATGGGCGGAGGAGCCTACTGCTCTACCGTCGCGCCGCTACGCAGCAAACAGCAGCTTGCGCCAAACCGCAAACTCCGCGCTTCCAAGATGGTGCCGCAGGTGGATGGCAGCCGCGCGTCAAGGGTGGAGAAGAAGCGGCAGCTGTTCTGGCGCAACGTAGTGAAGCAGTTCAACTTCACGGACCAAGCGGAGCGCGAGCTGCTGCTGTCGCTGACCGGCGGCATCTGCTGGATGCAAATGAGCGTCTTGCCTAAGGACTTCGTGCGTCGCCATCGCGAGGTCTACTACCTTATCTCCACTCCGGAGTACGAGCGCTCAGGCTCCATCGAACGCGACGTGACGCGCACCTTCAGTATCTTCGAGCGCAGTCAGCAACATCAGCTAGAGGCGCAGCAAAGTGCGCTTTTCCGCGTGCTTAACGCCATCGCTGAGGCTGAAGACGGCTACTGCCAAGGCATGAACTTCATCGCCGCGCTCTTCCTAGTCGAAGGCTTGGGGGAAGCAGACGCCTACGTGCTCTTCCTCTACATGTTGAAGAAGCGCCACCTCGCAGGGCTATACCACCGCAGCTCCACCTTCCTGGACGAGTATCTGCAGCATTTCGAGGTCATGTTTCGTCGAGATCTGCCCAACTTGCACGCCCACCTGCTAGCACAAGGCTTCGCTCTGCCCATGTACGGCATCGAGTGGTTCACGACGCTCTTCTCGCTGTCCACCAAGACGGATCTCGCCTGCGCCATCTTCGACCTCTTTTTCGTGGGCGTGCAGGACATCTTCCTGCGGGTGGGTCTGGCTATCCTCAAGCTCCTGGAAGCCAAGCTCATGTGCATGACTTGCGAGGACTTCTTGCGCGAGTTCAAGCTGCTGGTGCGTGAGCTGGACCCGTACCAGGTCATCCTCCAGGCGTTGGCACTGCGGCCGAACCCTGAAATGGAGTCTGAAGACACCACCGCCCACGTGTCACGCGAGCACTTCCTGCGGGCTGCTGGCGCTGTCGCAGTTAGTAGCAGCGACCCAAGCGGTGTCAATAGTGACGCTAACTCATCGGACAGTGGCGAAGTGGTCGTGGCGCCTCCGCGGAGCTTCGGATTGCACCGGACGCTGCCTCCCGATATGGCAGAAGCTGTCCGATCAGGGGATGGATCGCTTGTGCGCCGGCTGTGGCAGGCACACGTGACTCGACGTCGTCATTGCCACACTGCGGGCGTCGTGTTGGCTAATGAGCTCCTGCACTTCGCCATTTGGTATGGCCGTGTGGCCGTTGCTTGTCTAGCAATCGACCGCTGTGGCGCCGACATCGACAACCGAGATGACGCTGGTCTCACTCCACTGCACTTCAGCGTACTGCGCAATCAACCGGACATGGTGCGGCTGCTGCTCGTGCATGGGGCGCGCATGCAAGAGACCAGCATGCGACGGCTCTCGCCATTGGAGCTGGCGCACCGCTGGAAGCGCCGCGACACCACGGCGGCACGGCTGGTGCTCGAGAAGGAAGAGGTGTGTCTGTTCTGCAACGACAAGTTCGACGTGTTGGCGCTGGAGACGGCCATGTGCGGCGGCTGCGAGTTCCGCTTTTGCTGCAAACCGCCGCACGCGCTTTGTATCTTCAAGCATCAGTGCCCACGTCGTAGTGGCAGTGGAAGTTGGATGCGAGGGCGCAGTCGAGGCCTCAGCAAAGCTCGACGACTATCCGAGCCAATGCTGCTCAGTGTCTGCGCCGAAGGAGACGACGGCAATAACAAAGAAGCAGCTTCGGACGCCTGCGACGTGAGCTGCAGTCGGTCTCGAGGCTCCAGCTCCGCGACCGCGACTTCCATATCGACTTGCAGCCAACGCGGCAGCAGCCACAGTCTGAGTCGCAGCGTTTCGGAGTCGTCATCGCTGGGGTTCGTGAACTCGCCGGCCGCAACTTCGTGGCTCGCTTCGCCGCGGTTTCTGGAGGACATTGGGGATACGAGTGTCCACGAACCAGCGAAGGCGATGGAGCGAGACATCGATGAGCACAGAGGTCGAGACGAGCAGCTGTCAAGTCGCCGTCGCTGGCAATCCGGTGCGTGGCAGTTGCTCGAGTTTCCGGACCGTCCGCTCTGGTACTGCAACGCCCGCGACTGCCACGCCGTGTTCGCGCTCTTCACGCAGGCGGTCAAGTGCTCGCGCTGCGCCGGCTTCTTCTGCTCGGAACACGTCGAGGCCAAGACCAACCGCTGCCTCGAGTGCCGTCGAGACCTCGCGCGATCGCCCAAGCAGCTGCCGCTTCCAACTAGCAGCACGTAAGACGCAGGATCCACGTATTGCTGCTAGATATCATTAACGCATCTCTCCGCAGGAACGCACAAGACTGCCACCGACTCACAAGGGGTTAACGGGAACTATTCATACACCTCGAGCACCTGCTCCTCCAGCTCCGAGTCACTACTGTTACTGCTACTGCGAGACCTGACGCAAGACGATTGACGTGACCTCCGAGCTGCCGCGAGTACACTAGCGCGGACGGTAGGCTGCTCGCCATCCCCTTCAGCGTCCCCTTCCGCGTCGTCACTATTGCTGTTGCTGTTGCTGTTGCTATCGTCCTCCGGGATCGTGCGGAACGAGTTGAACTTCGCCGGGTTGTGTCTGGCCAGACCGGGCACAGCCACGCCTTCGTCCTCACAGCCACACAGAGAGTCCAACCGCGACCTCCGACTCTGCTGCTGCTCGCGCTGCTGCTCCGCTCGATGCTCCTTCTCCTCGACTTCCATCTGGTGCTCGAGCTGTTCGCGCTCCTGCAGGATCTCGTCGGCTGAGCGTCCTTCCTCGAGCTGCGCGAGCTTAAGACGCTGCAGCTCCAGCTCGTAGTGCTTCACATTGGCGGCCAGGTTGGTCATACACACGTCCAGATCCGGGAACATGACGTACATGAGGTCCCAGAGCGGCGACACGATCTTCTGCGCGAAGAAGAGTTGGCCTTCCACCATCTTCAGCGGGTCGTCGATGTGGCTGTACGAGATCGGGATGTTCTCGGCCTGCTCCAGCAGCGCCTGGTACGCGAACTCCTTCGAAATCATGTTGCTCCACTTGAGCGCCACAGGCTTCGGGAATACCTGGCCGGACAGATCGCTCGCGTGCACCAGCGTCTTCACCAGGAACAACCGGTCTTCCAGCGTGCCGTTGTACAACCAGCCGCTCTTCGTTGATCGCCCGCTGGACGAACGCACCGGCTTGGCGCTCGACGCGGAGTGGAAACTGTTCGAAGCCGAGTTGCTGGCACTTCCGCGGGGAGTGCCAGCCACAGAGCCTTCGCTCTGGAACACGACTTCCCGCAACACGCTCATGATCTCCGTGCTCTGCTTGCCTTCATCTCCCGCAGCCGTGGCATTGCCTGCCGTTCCATCGATTACTGGTTTGACGCTGTTGCTGCTAACGATCATAGCAGTGACGCTGGAATCGCCGCGCTTGGCTGACGAGATGGACGCCGTGTCCACGTGGTGACTCGCTGGACGCAGCACCTTCTCCAGAGCCTCGAGGAATTTGAAATGGTTGGCCATATCTGTGCCCAGGATGGCCGTAATCACCATTTTGCGCACGTGGCGGTAGTCAGCAGGCGTCAAATTTTGCAGGATATTGGCGTTCTTCTCTTTGGCGATGAGGCGGAAGGTCGTGTACGCGTGATGGTGCTCCAGCACGGACTCGTCGCTGTACAGCAGCGCCAATTGCGAGCCGGAGACCACCTCGAAGGCGTTCGTGTGGCCCGGGTGGTCCACATCATGGCCCAGCGCTGCCACCAGACAAGCTGCGATGTCCAGCGGCTGCAACATCTGCGCCGCGTCCGTCGTGCTCAACAGCAAATAGGCCGCGTGGACCACCGAGAAGGCGTGCTGGAAGTTGTGGAACGGGTTTGGGTGGTAATGCTCTTTCATGGCCACGATGAAGTTCTGCAGACGGTGCTTGCTCGTGCCCAGCACCTCGTCCACCTTGAAATCCAGGTACATTTCCTCCAGCAGCTGCGGAAGTGACGCCGGGTCCGTGGTGAACACGTTGAAGTCCCAGGAAGGGAACCGCGAGCCGGGCGCAGCACTAAACAACAGCGCGGATGGGTCGTCCAGGTCGCTGCCCACGAAATCGTAGCCTAATCGGCCTGATCCGTGAGCTGTCGCCCCTCCTGGTCGTCCAGGAAGCAGTCCGTGCGCATGAGCGTGAGCAGTACGCGCCACTTGAGCGGCTTTGGCTGGCAGCAGATCCTGGTCGTCCATCCGGACGACGGCTGCGCATTCAGGGCAGTCCGCCACATGTCGGTTGCTCTGGACGAACGAATTGCGAAGACAGGCTTCCGGATGTGCCCGCATGGTGGACGAGTAGCTCGTGTAGCACTCCAGCAGGTTCACTTGACTCCGAGCTCGCTTGGCCAGTACCTGCTCCGCTCGCGTGTCGGCCAGCAGCTTGATGTACTCGATCTCGTTACTGCGTCGACGTAGGATGACCGCGACTTCGCAGGCGAAGGCTTCGAACGCGCATTCATCGTCGAACGTGAAGCCCGAGCAGCTTCCATCAGCAGTAGTAGCAGCTCCGCCACTGGGAACTGCCTCCTCCACCTTGTTGATGATCTCCAGCACCGCAATGGGGCGACTACTACTACTAAAAGAGGCTGCATCGGTGGTTTGCGCAGACTCCTGGACTCCCACGGGGACGTAGAGCACACAGCGAGTGCGAATACCACGACGTTGATCCGTGAGCCAATTGTACCGACGATCTGTCTGCGGGTTTCGCACATTCAGTGTCTGCTGCGACGTAACTGCGAGCCCCAACATACTGGCGGCCAGCGGAACACGCAGCGTCTCGTCATGGTAGCTGGACGAGAGCGACCAGAGCTCGTCCGTCTCCCAGTCCACCATGAAGAGCGACACACGCTCGGCCTTGGTGATGTGGCAGGCACCGTCGATGACGCCGTCCACGAGGTTCAGCACCGTATCCTCAGTGTCCGACGAGCTGATGATGTGCAGCAGCGCCTTCTGCGTGCGCTCCGAGAGCAACACGTCATGAAACTCGATGCATTTCCTCATACACGAGCTCAGAATCGGGCCGAGCCACGTCAGCAGCTTCACGTGGAGCTCGTCCATCGCCCGACGCGTCGGTTTGGTGGTCGTAGCCTGGATGATGGCGTAGACGGCGTCGTGTTCACTCAGCGGCACGCAGAAGAGCTTCTGGCCCGGGAATTCCTGCGGCAGGTCCACTTGGGAGTCGTAGTCTTCTTCTGAGCTGAAATCCACCAGGAATCGCGCCACATGCGACCGTAGCGCTTCTCCTACCAACCCTCGAGTCGGCGCCAGACCTGATAGCGGCGTGGAGCCGCGAGTGATTCGGGACATACTCTGTGAACTCTGATCCACCAGGAAGACGGCGGCCTGTGCCGCGCCCAGATCGTCCTGTAGGAAATCCAATAGTAATCGGATCATAAGTACCACGTCATTGAGCTCCAGGATGCGCTGCACCAGCTCCCAGAACGCGCGATGCTTTTGTTCCGCCAAGTAGCGCTCGTCGTATCCAGCGAGCGTGTCCTGCTGCTCCGCCGTCTCCGAGTCGGAGCCGCACGGAGTCAGCCATGCTATCAGCTTTGAGAGGGCGGACGGCGCCGAAGATGGCATCGGCGCCTCCGTCGCCGGCTTCTTGCCGCTGCTGTTCGCACTACCGGTTTCGTCCGTAGTGCATACCGTAGTGTTCTGGTCAGTGATCGTCGCGTTCGCGCGCTCCATGGACTTGTCGTTGTCGTTGTCGTTGTCGTTATCGTCGCTGTCCTGTGAAGATGAGACCGTCGTGTCCGAGAGCGAGTGCAGCTTCGCCTTGCCCTTCGCCAGCGCCGACGCCTTGGACACTGAAGGAGCTGCCGCTGTCCCGCGGTCCTGCCGAGGCTGCTGCTGCTGTGCAGTGTGTGGGTCACCAGTGCTGGAGCTGGTGTTCGTGCTAGTGACGTTCCCCATGTCCTTTGGCAAGCGCGTTCGTTTGCGGAAGTGGCTGTCGTTTCCTTTCGCGGGTCGTTTCGGTTCGGGTTCTGGTTCCGGTCGTGTCTCGCTGATTGGTTCTTCAAGTCCTCTTTAACCGCAGGGTGGGAGTGTCGCGGGCGCCTGGTTGGGTTTCCCTGTTTCTCGCTGGGGAACTGCTGCAATCAATCAACACTGGGCCCCCTCTCGCGCCATGGACGACCGCCACCGCCCGCTCGACTCGTTGGCGTTTAGTAACGGGGCGAAGGCAGGGGAAGCGAAGCTCGAGCTCCAAACCTGCTGACGTCGAACTGGAAAGTGGCGAAGGACCGCTTTGCTTGGGGGCCTGTACGAGAGTGACAAAAGGCGGACAGTTCGTTGACGTCGCACCCGCTCGCCCACACAACTCGCGCATTCTCCACATCACGTGCCGCGGCTGCTGCTCTTTGTGCTGCTGAGGGTTCGCAGTCCCCTCTCGCCCGCTGACTCGGAGCACTTGTGGTTTGTATGGGAAATCGTCGTGCGTTGCTGATACCGGTACCCGAGGGAGATACGTACAACCGTACCCCTCTGCACTAATACAGTGGTAGGGTTCGCAAAATGTCGAAATATCGGAACGCGGCAGCCCATGGGTTTGCTGTGCGAAACCCGACGGATGGGTGGACCCGTCTTTTGTCGACTGGGAACTCACACAAATCGCTGGGTCGGGTTTCGAGACCCATGGTGGTCGCGCTAAACGGGTGGGCCAATTGGTTCTACGAAAATTCACGAAGACTCGAAAAAGAACGAGGAGGACCAAAATTGTCGCAGCCATCAGCTTCTGCGAGACACGTGCGGTGGTGGTCTGGGTCCGATTGTTTTCGCGCATGCCGCTTCCCTTTGCCTCCGATTCCCCGCTCGGCTCCGGTACAACCGCGAGCGACTGCTGAACTTTGAGCCAAACGTCAACTTGCACCTCTTGCCACTGGCCTCTCCTCTGCGACGTCGGAATGAGGCTGTTTTGCGACTACGTTCTGCGGGGACATGCCACCGTCTGCGCTCTGCGGGACATGCTCGGCTCCAAGCGCGGGGATCTCGACAGACCAGATGCCCTCCGCCCATGGCGTCGTTAAACCACGCAAAAAAGGGAAAGTTGAGGTTTCTTTGTTTATTTCTTCAGCGTGTCACAGAACAGAACAGCAAGCGACGCAAGTCGAATAAACCAGGTCTGTCGGAAACCTCGGTTTAGCAATAATTCGTTAGCGCACATTTAGCAAACCATCGCTTTGCACCTTCAATTACAGACATGCTCGACTAATTCAGCCCATCTTCCTTCGATCGAAGCGTTTTTATTTTTTTTAGCACTTCAACCCGTGAGACGTGAAGCAGGTTGCGACCATCTCGGATCGGTAACACGCGGGTTCCATCCCGCCAGTCTGTCATTTTTGTCGCTTTGCTGATGCCATGTGGGGACGACCACGACCCCAGCAACGCGCATGTACCCTCAAGCGATGCAAGGCGAGCCCATAGCAACGCGCAGGGCCATGCAAAGCCACTTCAAGTCTCGCGTTCGTTGATTTGCCCGTCACACGAGTGAAGGGATGTTCACAGGCGTCTTTTTTGCAGGATTGTGTTGGCACTCAACGCACCGCAAACGAGCGTGCGTCTGCCAACACACGCAATACTGTTGCTGTGTACTGAAGTAAGAGTGTCGCCTGCGGAGGCTCATACGCTGGACGCACATGCTCAAGACGAAAGGCGCATGTAAAGAATTATGAGAAGGTCGCGGCGCTGGGATTACGAAGCGCTAAAATATGGGGAGGCTGGAGTAAAAGCGAGAAGCAAGTTGGGGCGACGGAGGCAAGCAACGCCCGATGACGCTCAGCTGTCGCGCATCGGCGAGTCGCAGCATGTGACACAGCGCTGTCAGCTATGGACGAGCACCTCTCCAGGCTGCGACGGCTTCGCTTTCTTCTTAGAGCTGCATCCACGTGAGCAGCAAGACGGTAGTGGTGGCGGGCGAAGGAAGGAACTCCACGAGCCCGTCCTTCCAGTGACACGACTCGTCGTACAGGTACTCCATGCTCTTGAGCAGGGACGGGTGCAGCGTGGCTGGTTCATTCTCATAGAGCCACATGACGCCCGCCCAAACCACGGTCGCCAGTAGCGGGTATACGTGCTTGAACTGGTGCTGGGCGAACGGCTGGTAGCCCTTGGCGGCCAGCACGCGCACCAAACTGATGAGCGCTCGCGACATGAGGTACATGACGATCTGATAGTTCACGCCTGAATATCGGCCCCACACCAGGTAGCCCCCGATACCGCCAGCCACGGCAGCGTGCCAATGCGCGCCGGGCTTGCCAACCTCCGTAGCCACGTGCTCGCCCAACGAACGCTGATTCGCGCGCAGTACTGCTAAGACCGACTTGTAAACGCCCACGAACAGCGCCAGGTTCTTGCTGTGCTCGAACGTCAATCGCACCACGCCCCGTAGTTTCTCGCGTATCGTCCCCTTCTGGAATAGGAAAATCATCACCATCGCTACACGCAGAAAATACGCACGGTGCATGAGCAAGTCAAACATACAAGGCAGCCAGCTCTCCAAACATTTACGCTGCTCGAACTCGCTCGAGCGGCCGCAGGGGAGACACTGAGCTACCTACCGTGCGGCGCGCGGATCTTGGTGCCATAGTACGACCCATTACGGATGCCGCGCAGAATCGTTAGCAGCGCCTGCTGCATCTTGCGTCGCTGGCGTGTCTTGGCTCTCGCTCTGTGCCGATGCTGCTCTCTCTCCTTCTCGGTCCGCCCGCCGAGGAATCGAACGTGTTTGGTGGTCTGGCGACAGGATTCTGGTCGCGCGCCACGTTAATTTAGGTTCAAAACGGTCAGAACCAGACCAACACTGGTCGATGATTGGCTGTATTTCCCCAGATATCCTCTCTTATCCTAGTTTAACGTTTTCAGTTCCCCTCCTCAACAGTCATCGCTGAATCGGGAAGTTGAAGTTTGGTAGTCATTCAGCGACGAGCTGGTCGTAGGCCTGCGTCACGAGCGTGTAGACGCCGCCCAGAGTTTGCTGCCAAGCGGGTGGGAGCGCCGCTGCCAGGGCGTGCCACTTGTCCGGATGCCACTCCAGTGATCGGCGGTGATAGGCGCGGCGGATCGCGGCGCGGTTCGTCTCGCCTTCACGCAGGCCAAGAAGCGTCCACGCGCTCATATCCGCGCGCGGAACGTTCGTGTATCTGTTTGGTGGGGGCATACAGGCGAAATAGACATACGAGGTGAGTCAGCGCGTTCCACAAGGTGATACACAGCGAAAGAAAGTAGCACTACCCACGTGAACAGATCATAGAGTGGTCGGGGCAACCCGTAAACAGCATCGTGGCTGCGGGAGAAGCCGCGGAAGCCGAGGCCGCCGACGTTCTCGAGCCAGTATTGCTGGCAGGAAACCGCATTCAACTGGAAGCGGCGCGGGAGGAGTAGTAGCTGCTGCTCGCTGTGCTGAAGGTCGTACTGCGACGGTAGGGGTTGAGAACTGCATTCGAAGCGGTCGAAAAGCCCGTGACAGCGCGCCTGGAGCGCCTCAGCTGCTTCATCGGCGTGTACAAGAACACGTGCGACTTCTTCCGTGACGCCGACCCCCGCGCGAAAGGTCAGCACAAACTCGCCCGCTGACGTGAAGAGCAAATCAGAGAAGACAGCGGAGCCGTTAACGATCGCGGCGTACGAGGAGCCTCTCAGTATTGGCTGGTGCTGCGCCATTTGTTGATGCGGTTGGTCGTGGTGGTCGATGAATACTGCGGTCACGTATACAGCACCACGGCTGTGCTGGTGGCGATAGGCATCTACCATAGCCTCGCCATATTGGTCCAGTATATTCAGCACGAGCTGCACGCGACACATTGGGCGTAGCTCTGGGCAATTGTACGCTACTTTCGCGATCTCCAAGGCCGAATGTACTGCTTGCATTGATCGGCATTCACTGACCAGCGTACTGCCAACGGAGGAGCGTTGTTGAACCCGATTGCGACGGATGTGGTGCGCTAGGCATCGCCCAGGAGTCGTCGATGTGGCACCAGCGCACACTTGTGCCACGCGGAACCAAGGCACTCCAAGCGACAGAGGCACGGCTTGGGCGCACCTTGCGGGCATGTCGTTTTCAGCCAACTGGCAGAGAGTGACCAGGTCCTCCGCAGCCATGCCAAACGGCGCCTCGATGGCGCATATCGCTGGCGCAGATGTGCTTGCGCCGCGACAAAGCAACGCTTTGACTGCTGGTTGTGTAGTGATGCGATGGACCACCTTCGCTGCGCACGAGGCCGGGGCGGAGCTCCGGGCTCCATGGCAAAGTGTCACTTTGAGCTCGTCGTCGTACATGCGTGGCGCAGCGAGGAAGCAACGCGCGGGTGCCGTGCTTTCGGCATCACGACAAAGTTGGACAGCAGTCGTTCCCGCCACTGAGGTAGCGGCCTGTAGCACCTCCTTCGTGCATTCAGCAGGGTCCAACGAGTCTGTCCGGCTGCACAAAGCCACAGCATCAGACATCTCCAGGCGCTGAGCGTTGACATCGTTCCGAAGTGCGTGCAGACATCGCTGAGGTGTATCGGATGGCGCTTGTTGGCAGAGCGCAATGCGAAGTTTGGCTGAGAGTGCGCGATCATACTGCACATGGGAGAGGCATTTGCTGGGTGCATCCGATGTCGACTGCTCACACACACGAACGGCGCTCGCAGATGCTGAAAAGCTCAAGCTTCTGTTGATATCGGATGAGACTGCTCGCTGCAGGAGTGTTCGTGCCTGAGAAGCACAACTTGTCGGATAATGACTCGTGTCATTCCCGTCGTCATGGTTCTTGATCATAGTGGAACCTGCGCAGAGCCGAAGCGCTTGCTCTGCCGTGAAGGCCTTGACCGGGAGAAGACGCATACATGCAGCGACATCGTTGGCGTTGGTGATGCGGCGACACAATTTGGCCACGAACATGGAACTCGATGCATCCGAAGGCGATGAAGAAACCAGTGACTTCGTAAATGCCTTCACCTCCACGGCGCAGTCAACGGGAGCGATGGCAGATCGGACAACGACGTCTTCGCATAGCGCTACCTGAGATTCCTGATCCATCCAACGGAGTTTCTGCTGCGCGGCCAAGAAACATGTTTGCGGCCTGTTACCGCCACCTTTATCGCCGGTAGCTTTGCCGCACAATTGTGCTGCTGTGCTCGGTGAGACGCGCTTCTTTCTGAGATCAGAGGCGCATTCCACCATGGCAGGCAAATTCGAGCCGTCGCCGACGAAGCGGCAAAGTTGGAGGGCTGCAAGGGCGGCAGGTGTGCCGGTGCCCATCAAACGCACAATCGGTTTTAAGCATTGCTCCAGTGCAGCCACCTGGCCGCTGAAGCCTCTGCAGAGAGTCGTGACTGTGTCCACTGCATCGCGAGCATCTGGGTTGCTACTGGTGCCGCTGGACTTGAGCCATGTGAGGTAGCATCTCGCTGGTCGATCGTCCTGAGCGTCACGGCAAATTTGAACGAGCGGCAACGTCGCGATCTCGGCTCCCATTCCAGCGGCAGCATTAGAAGTGGCAGACGCGGTGAGCATTTGCTGCCGCGTGGCGGTCGGAACTGCCAACCAGCACTGCGCCGGCTCCGTGTTCCGTGCCGATGAGCAAAGCGCGAGGATGGAAACGGCACGAAGTTGTTCCGCTCGTGAGGCGAACTTTGTCGATTGCAGCGCCCTCCCACCCAGCGCCATCTTGGCGCATTGGGCAGGCGCCGTGGGGTCTTCTCCAACCTTGAGACGACCGCGACCGAAACGGCCACATAGCTGCTCTTGCTGCGCTCGCGTGAAGGAGCGAGGTACGTTCCGGATACATTTGGCTTGCGGGTCATTACTGGTCGACGCTCCTGCAGGTTGAAGAGACAGCAGAAGATGGAGAAGCAGAAGAAGCCGAAGCAGTGAGCGTGTCCTCATCCTTTAACTTCGTTTCCGTTGCTCGATTCTGGCTTCTCCAGGACCTTTTGAATGCAAGCTAGCGGCTGTTCGGCAAGGCGAAGGTCCAGGAATAGTGTCCGCTTCTCGCATCACATGGCAACACCTCACTTGTTTATCCTTGTTGTTTCTTGACACCACCACTCCATATACGCTTCTACCCTGCACGACACGTCGAACTCTCGCTCGCTCCTCTGACTTGTTGCTCTCCGTTTAGCTCTCCCAGAACCGGATCACCTCTCGGAGCAACAACAACACAGTAAGCAGCAACTCTTTCTTGCGGGGAGGTCAGTCCTCCCCTCTGATTCCTGCCGCTCTCGTCCTCGTCCTCCTTGTTGATTGCTGTGCGACTGACTGCCTTACTGGTTCTCAGTGAGCGCCGGCGACAGGTCGCTGAAGTACGGGTGCATCATGGCGTCGGCCGCCGTGATCCGCTTCGCCGGGTCGTACTGCAGCATCTGCTCGAGCAGATCCACGCCGTCCTCGTCCAGTGTCGGGACCAGGTGCGCCAGGTTCTCCGGCGTCGGATACACCGGAAAGTCCCGCTGTGGACACAAACACCAGCACAACCATGTCAATTAGATCGTCGCCACGAGAGATCCAAACGGGGCGAGAGATGCCGACGTACTCTGTAATCCGGGAGGTCCACGATTGCCGGGTAGATCTCGACGCTCGGCGTGCCCAGCAAGCGGAAGATGCGGTCGAGCTGGTCGGTTTCCGACGTGCCCGCGAACAGCGGCCCGCCGTTGGCCATCTCGGCGAAGATGCACCCCACGCTCCAGATGTCCACGGGCGTCGAGTATTTCCTAGCAACGCATCACACACACACGGACAAGGCATCGTGAGTCAAATGCTTCCTTCCGAAATGCCACAGAGAGTGATTTCAAGAACATACCTGGAGCCCATGAGCACGTCGGGCGCGCGGTACCAGAGCGTCACCACCTCGTGCGTGTAGCTCCGCACGGGGATGCCGAACGCACGGGCCAGACCGAAGTCACCAAGCTTCAGCTCGCCCTCTCGGTTGATCAGCAGGTTCTGCGGCTTCAGATCACTGCGATTCGAGCAGAAACACATCACGAACGACGGGGTCAGCGTGTCCCCCCCCTCCAACCCTCGATTGCCATGACGACAGAGTACAAACAAGAAACCCACCGATGCAGCACGCGGTGCTGGTGGCAGTAGGCGATGCCGCGCAGGAGCTGGTACAAGAAGGACTTGAGGATGGGTCTCTCCAGCCCTTTCTCGCAGACGTCCAGGTACTTCTTGAGGTCCTGGTCCAGGTACTCGAACACCAGCGTGAGCTTCCGCTCCGTGTGCACGATGTTGTACAGACGCACGATGTTGCAGTGCTGCAGCTCCTTGAGGAGCGAGATCTCGCGGATGGCCGTGCTGGGGATGCCCTCGTCCTCGGCCTCCAGGCGGATCTTCTTGAGCGCGATCACCTCGCCCGTGACGCGGTCCTTGGCCTTGTACACCACGCCGTACGTGCCCTCGCCGATCTTCTCCAGCTTCTGGTACCGCTCCATCTTCCCGCTTGCTACCGCGGGGAACGAACGCTGGCCGATGCTGCGAGAAGCGCTGGTGGGGGTTGACCGACGAATAAGTTGGTTGAGATGTGCGAACTTCGCAGGCTTCCACCAACCAGTTCCTTTTTTTGTGTGGTCCGTCGGCTCGAAGAAAAACCCAGGCGTGTGACACGGCCGTTTCACAACCCAAATGGATCGATCCGGGTCTTTCGGCTGATACCCACAGGCCAAGATGGGGAATTGGATATTATGGCTGGTATCCGAGCCACTTATTCGTTGGAAAACCCACAACTTAAACGGGAGACAGGTGGGTTAAAACCCGCCTCCTATGGCAATCGTTCAAGTTCTGATCCGAGTCTCTCTGTCTATTCCTGCATCGCTTGGGACGAGAAATTAACTTCCACAGGCTTGGCTGCTGGCTCGCGTGACGCGTCGATCGCCAAGACGAGGCGAGGCACCGTCGCCAGCCGCTGCGACGATGGCTCCCAGAGGCGCGATGACGCACCCGACGCATCCTCCTTGCTGGACGGCGCGTCACCAGTGTCCACTTGCTCTTGAGGACCAGCGTACAGGCCCGGAAGGTACGCCTTGTACGCTGGCATGAAGCGGTCCACGAAGTCGCGCACCTCGTCAGGGGTCATAGCGGGCTTCTTGGCGTCGCGCAGGAGCTGCTCGGGCTGCTCGCGCCACCTATTCATGAGCAGATGCCAACGTTCAAGCACGTTAGAATGCCTCCCTTCTCAGTGGCAAGCGTAGACAGAGTGAACGCACTTGTAGACCCAGTCGAGGTTGTCAATCTGGATCACGACCAGACCGTCCAGTTCCTCGTAGAACTGGTCGAATGCGTGCAGCGCCTCGTTGACTGGTTTCATGTGCGCACTAAGGAAACAGCGTCCCGCATTAGAGCCACTGCAAAACAAACAATAGGGAAGACCACGACTCCACACCAGGAATGGGAATGCGTATACCTCAGCGCAGAACTGGACGGGTCAAGAGCTTGGAAGCCCATGCACCAACCTTCTATCAGCAGCACATCCAACGGTCCTGCAAGAAAAAAACGAACGAATACATTGAGTTCCCAGCATAAAGCCCGCATTTCAGGCGTGTCCGAAGCAATATAGTGGTTCATTCTCAAACCATAGAATACGCACCTTGCTTGCGATCCCATTCAGACAGTGGCGCGCGGTCGCCACGTCCGCTGTGCATGGACTTGTCGTAGCGCGGCAAGGCGATCTCCCCCGTCGAGCTTTTGCATTGGTGAACGATGTCCAGCAAGAACGGCACGTCCATCGTGCCCGGATTCCCGCGATACTACACGTATTTCCAGCACCAAGGGGTTAGTTCACTATGTACCGGCCTCATTCATGCGTATCCCAATCGCACGCAGTCCCACCTGAAGTAGCGGGTTGCCCGGATTCGCTTCGGCGAGAGCGACTTGCTGCTCGCGCTTCCAGTACACGTCGTCCAGCGACATCACGGCGCACTTCTTGCCCATGAGCGCCAGCGCCTCCTGCATGTACATGGACGCCGTGGTCTTCCCACCGCCCTGCGGACAGCTCAGTCCGATGCACACGCAGCGCTTCTGCGCGTCGCCCGCGCGTTTCTGCTGCGCGGCATCCACGACTTCCTCCGTCCAGCGGAACATGGGCAGGTAGTAGTCGTCCACGCGGCGGCGCAGCGCGCGCTCGTCCACCGCCTGCGCGCGCTTCGCGGCGTCGCGGCGGATCAGCGCCTCGATGTGCTGCTGTAGACGCTGCGTGCGCTCCAACAAGGCCGCCATGTCGCTCGCTCTTCTGCTTCGTTGCTTGGGAGCTGCTGCTTGTGCTTGTTGCTCCCGGATGAGAAGTGAGTGAGCAAGCTGCATTCGTTCGCGGTACGCCCAAAGATATGCGGAGGTGCTGATGATACCGCTATTGTAGGGGTCATTCCCTTCTAATACGGACGTAACCAACACCAGCTGGGAGGAAGTTGAAGGTACCCACCATTCGCCACTTGGCTTGAAGGACAGCATGGTCGACGCAAGGACGAACCCTGTGGGTAATCAGGTTGCTGTTTGAGGGAAGAGGCGATCTGGGTTTTTGGGTCGATGAGTCCATCTTTCTTCCGTCCTCCCCAGCAGGTCAGAAGAACATACGCGAGAGGAAGGAAGAGAGGAAGCACCTCTGCCCAAGGCTTCCTACTCGCCACACACGCCCTGTAGCCGCCTAACCACCACCCATGGATGCTTCTTCTCCCCCTCCCTCCACGCCGGCACTGCACGACGAGTGGGCGCTGGTGAATGACGAGGCTGAGTACGTCAACGAGTCCTTCCTTCCTTTAATGGCCGTCGGAACGTTCTATTTTCTGTTGTTGTTGCGAGTCGTTGGGAGCTGACGCATGGCATGTGTGTGCGCATGTTGCGGTTGCCTGCGTAGGATTGTCGCGTCGGTGACTACGACACATGGACAGCAAGTACGGATCCGCCATGATTGGTCCAGGATTGGGTGTCTCCCTTGCTCACTGTGTCTTGTGCTGTGCTGTCAGGAACCCGAGGAAGCTGTGGCCGACGTGGCTGCAACAGCCGAAGCGGTGCCGGAGGGTTGTCTGCGTATTCGCCTTCGGAAAGGCGAGGAGATCCACCCCGCGTGGTTTAAAGCCACACAACTGGTGGATGACTTCATTGGCAAGGTACGACCGACAGCCTTGCAAAGACGGCGTCCGTCTGTCCATGTTGCTGATCGTCGGGAGATTTGGCTGTGCGTTTGTGCGACTAGTTCTTCGCAGAGGAGCTGGCCAATGACAAGAAGATTCGCTTGATCTACATGGGAATGCTGCTGATCTCTAATCGGTCCATGGGGGAGTACGGCATTGAAGACGACGGCGTGATCCACTGCGTCGTCACGGATGCGCGTACGTGTTTGCTTGCTCCCTGCAGAATGACGCAGTAGCAGAAGGAACTAATTGCAGATTGATCTGGGTTGTGCAGCCCCGGCCCCTCACCCGCTGGCGGCGCGCCATACGGAGCTCAAGAGCCTGTCAAACCCGCGCAACTCGCTGCTGATCCTCACGGGCGTCGTGCTCTACGGCCTCTGGACGCTCTTCTACCACTTCCCGCACTTCTTCTCCTGGAAGTCCATCGTTCTGCTGTCGCTCTTCAGCGTCATTCACATCTCGGCCGCGGTCTCGCGCTTCACGTCCTGAAGGAACGCGAGGCATCGGAATTCGCGCGTCTTCGATCAACATATGATCTACCCTAGGGACCGCTTGCTCTGGGCTTCTCTCTTACCTCTATTTTTCTTCCGTGTCGTACGTGGCAGCGTATATTTATGACCCGTTCGCCGAACTTCGGCGCTTTTCAAGTGCCGCCAGTCGATCGACATGCGAATTTTGTTAGCGCTGTCTGCTAAATCAATGCTCAATCTTCGTCAATCCTGCATGAGGTCTCGCATTCGCTTGCGATGAAGGCAGTAAAACGACTGTAGCAGTGCTTCAGCTTCAAATCGCGTCGTACAGGATACCAACTGCAGAGCGACCACCACAAGACAGGAACTGTGGGGTGAGAAACATGAGCCTGGCGACCAGTCATCACCGCAGTGAGAGAAACCAGTCATCCACCCTTGTTGTCGTCGGCCATAGGCAAATGCCTGAACAGACCGAACAAATTATTCCACCTTCTCATGGTGCCAACTAAATATCATTGGTGGTTCCTCTTCCACACGAATCGAGAGTCGCTTGATTTGAGCGTGAAGATGCTCCCCCCCATGATCGAGCCAGCCCCCACGCATCGCTTCCGAACACAACTTGTCGATACGCATGACGTGCAAGTTTATCTCCACTTCCCCCATCCGAGCGCTCGCAGTCGCCTCCGGCTCGCGCGCAGGTTCGATCGACACGCAAGGATCATGCGTCTTCCCGCCTTCCGCCGGTAACTTTCGGTGATTGGATATGCAACTTCAAGTAGCTATCGGTATACCGGTATACCGGTTCAAAATCAGGTCATGCAGCAAGCGTGCATTCTCATGTTGAGCTGGAATTCTTGCTGTGTCGCGGGAAAACCCTCTGGCTGAATGAATTTACAAAACTTGCTTGCTGCCACGACGCCAAGGCGTCAAGACATTCAGACGGGCGCTTACCAAACCACGCAACCAGCGCCAAACCTGGCCGTCGATTGCCACGTCACTTCCGTCTGCTCAAGAAGAACGACGCGCCGGCGATCGCGGCGGCCGCTGCCGCGTAGTACACCATGCCCAGCGCTGTGTCCGTGTTGTGGGCAAGCGCACGGCGCACTGCGAGCCGTTCGCGATGACTCGTAATCCGATGGTGAGGGACCATCAGACGGATGTACTTGTTGCCCCACATGCGCGCTCGACGCACGGCGTCCTTCAGGTCGGAATCCTTAAACAGCAGCACCTACAGGGTCACCAACACACGTCCAAACGTCGCATCAGTCTCTCAATCAGGTGCACAACACAGCATCTCTACTGTCACGTACATGGTCGCCTTCGTCGTCGACGTAGTGAATTCGGCGGATCGTGTGATCGCCGAGGCGATTCTGGACGTCGAGAAGCAGCTGCTTCACAGAGTCGGCCGAGCTCGTGAACCGATGGTTGTTGCCGTAGCAGTCGGCCAACTTGTACACAAACACATCAGGTGTCGCTTCCTCTTCGTTGACTGGATTCTCCTCCAACAGAGTAGGATCCCCCGTGCCGCTAGTGGCAGGCGACTGGTTCTTCTGAAAGTCGTTCCATGTCTGACGCCCCACCATCGACGCAATGTCCACCCCTTCCGTCGCATCGTGCTCCTCCTCGCCAACAGTCGAGCCTTCCTCCTCGTGCTCTACAGCATCTTCTGAATTGTTCAAACTGCTGCGGAATTGGTCCCACAACGGCTGCACACTGTCGTTCTTCACGCCCTGGAAGGTGCCCATTTGCTGCACGACGCCGCACGTGACCTGCAGCACATCCACGAGTCCCACCAACTTCCCGCCCTCGTCGAAGACAGGCACATGCAAGAACTGTCCATTGTGCATCGAATGGAGCGTCTCCAAGATCGTGGTGCCCAGTGTGGCCGAGTGCGGATTGGCCGTCATCACATCCGACAGCAAACACTCGCTGGGCTCAAGCGCCATGGCCACCACGCGCCGCAGCAGATCCTTCGACGTGAAAATGCCCACCATCTTGGCTGCCTCGTTGCACACCATCACCGCGCTGGTCTTCAGCTCCAGCATTAGCCGCGCTGCGTCCTTGGCCGTCGATGACGGACTCAGGATCGGCACTTCCGAACCTTCCGTGATGATCGCCGACAACGTCGGCAAGAAGAGCTGTCCGATTCAAACAACATTGCCAGCTCGTCAATACTGATAAGAGCACAAGTCTAGCGAATTCCATTCGCACCTTTTGTCGCAACGTCTCGAACAAATTGTCCCCCGCGGAGCCAGCCATGTCTCGTTGCAGCTATTACATTTAAACCCAAAGCACAACAAGTCAAGTTCGGCTTCCCCTTTGCAATCAAGTACGGTCGGTTGGCCATTGATACCTTGTTCACCGTCTCCTCCAGACGACCCGACGACACCTGATACGCGTGCTCCAGCTTCGAAATCGCGTCGTAGAGACACTTGGCGATGTCCAGAATGCCCACCACTGCATACATCCGCCACCGCAAGATAGTTAGTAAACGCGAGAGTCAGTCGAACGGGGGGACTGGGTTGCCCAACAACCTCCGCCTAACGCCACCCACCTTTGTCGTTGTCGGCCACGGGCAGGTGACGGAATTGGCCTGAGATCATCTGCTTCAACGCGTCGATAGCGCTGGCGTTCGCCGACACACAAGACGGATTGGGCGTCATGACCTCGTGCACGCGCGTGCTCGAGGGGTCTTTCCCCACAGCCACCACCTTGAAGGCAATGTCTCTGTCCGTGAGAATGCCTGTGAGCAGTCCGTTCTTGTCCACGAGCAGCGTGGCGTCCGTTTTCTTAGCCACCATCGCCTTCACGCACTGGGTGACGGTCAGGTGATCGTCTTGCAGCAGCGCGCGCGACGGCCGCATGCGCTTCACCGAGCGGGAGCTGCCGCGGCTCCTCGTGCTGCGCACCGAGCGGTGGTGACGCCGACGTCCGCGCTCCCCGTCACTACTGCCGCCCTCCTGGGTGGTGGCGCTAACCACAGGTTCCAACTCGTGTTTCTTTTCGCGAGGCACATCTTGTCTCGCTTCGCCAGCCGCCGCGGCGGCGCTCGGCCGCGCCTTACGCCCCACTCTCTTCGTGGAGAACACCAGTGGCCGTGGCTTGCGGGCGGGATCCTTCTCCGTCCGCTTCATACTGCAGCAAGAGCGCGAGATGGCCGGCCGCGCGAGCTCCGAGGTCGGCTGTTCCCTCCCTTCGGGTAATGAAGAAGGTTTTCTTCGACCTTTCGACAAACGTCGTCACAAACGTCTCTTTTCGGGAGAAAAAGGACAGGGAATCCGAGTCTGATAACGGCTGCAGTGAAATTTTGATTTGGCAGAGACTACAGCCACAACATGAAAAACGGATGTCATCCTTCAGCAAATCACCAAAATTGAAGCTGCAGGCGGCATTATATGCCCCAACAAAATCAAAACAGTCCCCTAGAACGTGTGTTAACCCTATTGGGTTGGTGGGGGTACTAACATGCTTGGTCCTGGGTCGATTCCCACGTGCTCCACACACATATCTCAAACCGTAGGCATTGTTTTGGCTTGGCGCTCGAATTTTCATTCACCCCCTCCATTCTTCCTAACCTTTCTGTTGTGAGGGTTAGGTTGCCACAACAAGCTCAGTATGTTTGGTGTTGTGTCATTGGTCAGCCACTTTGCTTTTGACATTCAACATGTCAGAATCAGAAGAAGACAAAAAACGTTTTCGCGCGTTGACTTGTGTTGATTATGGTGGCAAGGATTCCTGGCTCTCAGGATGGGGTCATGCTGCACGGCCAGATGGAGTGAACCACAGGCAGAAAACCCAAAAGATCCCATTTTCTCCCACAAGATTTATTGCGGTGTCACTGTGTGGTCCACATCTAGTTAGTCAGTTTGTCGACGTCGCAGCATGCGATTGGCTGAATGCAGACGACTATTCAGAGTGATGGTCCCATTTTGTACATTCATTTTGGGCCACAAAAAAATGGCGCATGTTTCCACCTCTTTTCATTAAAATAGCTTGACCGCAACTTCCCTTGGTTGGCGGCCATAATTTAAAATACCGGTAAACATATTTCGGGAAAAGGTTCTCCAATGGACCCGTCGTGGTCTCATTGTCCTTGCTGTCGTCCTGTTTGTTGGCCATTTTCGACGTTTTCGGCATGTCCTTCTTCTTCATCGTCTGCGGCGTAGTTGCTCTCTTGCTGGAGGGGCGAGTACAGCAAAGCAACGCTTGATGGTGGACAAAAACGCAAACGGTTGGTTGCAATTTGTTGAGTAAGCTTCGTAGACACAGTTCATGCCTGTGCGGGACAGATTACAAATTGGATACTGAAAATTACCGAAACTATTGATGAATGCACATACGTTTGCTAGAAAAAGGTACTTTAAAAGGTTGTTTTGCCGAACAAGGTATGCTTGAATTTTACGGGGTGAGTTTTCAATTGTGGAATCAAACGACCCCGAGACAGGATACGATTTACAGAGCCGTCCAAAGCGCAAAACGAGAGAAAGAAACAGCAAGCGAAGGAGCAAATGAATATGTCGAGGCCGCACACGGAGGATGGCATTTACCTGGTAGATGACGCCATTTTCTCGGCCCAGGAGGCGTATCGCATGGTAGAGGGGGAGAAGCAGGGGGAGATCCAGCCGAGCACCATAGGCGAGATCCTGTACATTGCGTCTGTAGTGGCTCGACAGCGCGCGTTCCCGGTGGACGTAGTGAACAGCGTGCTGGAGTTTGCGGGCGTGCTGTTGGTGTTCCAGGCAGATACATCGGAGAATCGCCGCGGACGGGATAGCATGAATGAGGAGTATTTGCGTCTGCAGCTGCCGTCCGCCGAGGAACTGCAGGTTCCATCCGGAATGAATGTGAGCAAGTGTGTACTGGTGGTGGCGGACTGCACATCGAAAGATCAGGGCTGGGCCACGCACGGAGCTGAGCATAATGGAACGTACCGTGGATCGAGCTCGTGGTGTGAAGTCGCGGTGGCGTCCACGAATGCAGAGGGGGAGAATACCGAGGTGGGACGAGCGCTGTTCTGCCCGAACCTCCGCGCTGGTCGGCATTTCCGCCACCATCGCAAGTACTTCGACAGATCGACAAGGCTGCTATCGCAAATCTCGCTCGGTAACTCGGTGGCGCTCGTGCTCAGATCGCAATATCCCGGCTGGACGAATTCGGCAATGTATGGTCGACTCGCCGTGTGCTTTGCGGTCGAGTTCGAGGAAGACTTCTCCTTTGCCGATGTCTCGTTCCCCACCGCCTTCAGTGAGACGACAGGAAGCGAGGGCGCTGCTTCGAGCTCTCCGATCTCGTGCACCGTTCAGTAATCGGCCTGCAGTTCCGCTCGCCTCCATATCGCAGACACGGCGAAGGCGCAAGCGAGAAATTGCAGGAAGGGAAAAATTGCGCTACATGTAGCTTTCTTTGCAATTTCTTGACGAATACATACATCCGCTCGATCTCAACGTCGGCTGCCACTTACTTACCTGCGGGAGATTCGAAGATGCTGCTGCCGAGACCTCTCGAGGCCAGGCAAGCGCCTTGTGCTGCTTGAAAGTGACGCCACCTCTTGCTGCATGCCGATTCGGCAGCTCATGTTACCCACCCCTCTCCTGCAACCAGATCAGTGAGAGTGAGCTGACGAATGGACATGCAGGAGAAGTCTGCGTCGCTCGTCCCTCGAGGCTGACGGTGTCAATCTGGAACTGGTTCGAGGCGAGGCGACGACAGGAAGTGTGGCTACAGTATTGCAGCTGATCCCCACAAAGATCCAGCTGTGCTCGTGGCTTGCCCACACTCGCTCGCCTTCGCTCTGCATACAGAAGGTGTCGCCGCTCAAGATCTCGAAGGCAAGCGATCTCGTGGTAGGATGCGGTAATACATTGAAGGTTTCTTCCGCGCATTGGCCTCCAGGTTGCACACGCAGTGACGCAGTCTCCTGCTGCAATAGGATTCGGCAGCTCCTGCCTTCCACGTGCCGACACGGCGACAGGCGCTGGCGAATCGCCATGCGGAAGAAGGCTGCATCACGAGACTCTGGACGACGAGGCGCCGCAGCTTGGAGCGGCTGGCTGCGACTCCGGGACACGCGATCCGATCCAAAACGCGGTGTGTCTCTGCGCTTCCGCTGGGTTTTGATATCCAACATTCTGGCCCGTTCTCGGTGCTTGAGTCAGTTAACACAGTCCACTTGACCGCCAAATAAGGTCGCTGGATTGGTAGAAAGTCAGTGATTTCGTGCTATGTTGGCCTTTCATTGGTCAGAATCCCAGCAGTGGCCCAACTTCGCGTGCTGACCTGATGAAAATGGCGCTGGTATCAGAACCGTAGAACGTTGAAGTGAAGCAACACGCGGCGGACTGCGCTAAAGATTGGTGCGTTATCGGATTTGGAGGGTCCCAGATCCAGCGCCGCTCCACCGCCAATTTGGCCCAAGCGCTCTTTCCTTGCGTGTCTGTCGCATCGTTGAACCCCTCTCCAGTGGTGACTTGGCTCCATCCACGTCGGTGATTGGCTGCAAATAGTCCTGACGGGACTTCATCGCAGGTTTTCGCGCCCCGACTGCTCGCGACGTGCGATCGTTTCCCCCTTGCCTGATGCTGGTTCGCCATCACCCCAGCTAGCTTGGAGCTTGTGGCGTCCCAGCTTTTCCGCTTTGTCCGCCGCACAATCCAAACCGATCGCTGCGTGAAAATGCCGCAGCAGCGACTCAGAATGGCGCAATGCAGCGTCGCCGTGGTGCTTTGCTTCGCGCTGGCGGTTGTTCACGCGCAAACGCTCCGTACCGAGTCGGAGGTGCCGACTGCGGCGCCTGCACAAGAAGCGGTGATCCCCGAGGTGGATGGAACCGTGTCTTTCGCGCAACGCGAGGCCTTCGGCATGGCTCTCGCAGCGCTGGTGATCTTCGTGGCGGCGGGCGGTGGCACTGGTGGCGGAGGCGTCTTGGACCCGATCTACATCCTCATCATGGACCTCAGCGCCAAGGTACGCTCCCCACCGCTGGTAAGAGGACAGATCTGATCATCCGACTAACATGTTGGTTGTCATCGCGGCGTTCACACAAGCACAGACTGCGATCCCCCTCTCCAGCGTCACCATCGTCGGAGGAGGTACGGGAAGCTCTTGTCCTCGTGTTGAGGTCTTGAGGAATCAACAATTAATATCAATTTGCGTGTCATATTCTGTCCCTTCAGCGCTCGGAAATCTGTTCCTGAACATCAGTCGCACCCGGAAGAACTCGACCGAGCCGCTCATTGACTGGGACGTCATTCTAATGATGCAACCGTTGCTCTTGCGTACGTGGGAATTGCTCATTTACAGAGATGATGTTTGGGCTCCATCACTGACGTTCACGTGTATTTATCTGGACATTTAATGCAGTCGGAGCCAGCTGCGGCACCTTCCTCAACACCGTCATGCCCACTTGGCTGCTCTGCGTGCTGCTGGTGTTGGTACTCACTGTCACGGGTGCTCGGACGCTGCAAAAGGCGATCGGGGCTCGTCAAAAGGAGCGGTGGCAATGCGGCGTCAATCCCGAAACGACGTCACTGCTTGCAATTCGCTCAACAGACCCATCCGACATCCTGAAGAACGTGGCTGTACCAGTGGCCGAGGTGGAGCTCCAGGCCACCGTTCCATGGGGAAAGGTTGCAGCGCTCTTGGGGTTATTCGTGGTCATCCTCGGGATGAACGTGCTGCGTGGTGGGAAGCACTTCGCAAGTCCCTTGGGCATCGATTCGACGTCCACACTCTTCCCTGTGCTGGTGGCGCTTCCCTTCGTGTTCCTCGCCGTCGTCAGCTACTTCTCGCTGCAGAGTATCGTGGCTACGTACCGCAAACAGCAGAGTCCAGACTACGAGCTATCGCCCCATGAAATCCAGGTAAGAAGCGGCGGCATGCAACTTCACCAGAATCAAAGCACTAACCTTGCTGGTGTTGTGATTGCTCAGTGGACGTCCGCGTCGATCCGATACTTCCCCGCTCTGTCGCTCATGGCCGGTATGGTCTCCGGGATGTTTGGCATCGGTGGAGGCATCATCAACGGCCCACTGCTGCTAGAGTTGGGCATCGACGCGTCGGCTGCCTCCGCCATGACCGCCACGACCGTGCTCTTTTCCAGCGGCAGTAAGTGCCATGCATTCCTGCTTTCATGCAGCTTCCTGCGCTCCTTGCTCATGCGACATGTGTGCTCTCTGTTTCTCTTGTAGTGTCGTCATTCAACTACCTGCTGATGGGATCCCTGGACCTGCGCCTGGCGCAGCTGATGCTTCCCATGGGCTTCCTCATGACGTACATCGGCCACGTGTGTTTGCTGAAGGTCGTGCGCCGCTTCAACTGTCCGTCCCTCATCATCTTCTCCATGGCCATCATCGTGCTCATCAGCGCTGTCGCCATGAGCGTCGAAAGCATCCGCGCGCTCATTGCCGCCTAGAAATCTCTCACACACTCACACGCGCGCAAGTCGCGCAAGTGAAATGCCTCCATGGCTCTATCTAATACAATCTGTCTGCATCCCTTGGAATGGGACACGCGATCTTTTGTCGTCGAAAACGCCCAAGCTAAAACAGCCAGAAAGCCGAAATCAATCTAACTTGGGTCCCAGCAAATCCCATTTTAGCCAATCCCAGCAGCGTCTGCTCTCCCGGGAGTGATGATCACTATTTCGCGACCTTGCCTTCTCCGCTCGCACTTCACTATCGAGAGCGCGGAATCAGAAACGGAGAGATCATGCGGTCCGTGAACGAACGAGGCCCTTTGCTGCGCTGCCTGGCGCTGCTGGCCTTCGCCGTAGCTTTCGGAGCAGCGCAGCCAGCTGGAGAGGGAGACGACCCGGTGAAGTTCGGGCCCGTGCCGTCGCTCCCGACTCGAGTGGAACCCTACGAGCCACACGAAGTTCAGCGCTCCGAGGAGCGGCCTCAGCAAACATTCGGGCTTTCGCTGGCCGCGTTGGTGGTGCTCGTCGCTGCTGGGGGAAAGATCGGCGGCGGTGGAGTGCTGGACGCGGTCTATCTTCTGGTGCTGAAGCTGCAGCCAGATGTACGTTTCGCTTGGCGTGGTGGCAGCCGTTGCCTTTTTGATGTTGCGAAGAGTGTGTATGACGCTAGAGATGCTCACTTGTTTTTGATGTGTGCTAACTATTCGCTTTACAGGAAGCCATCCCACTCGCTAGCGTTACTATTGTCGGGGGAGGTACGCTTACCCTGTTGCAGGATGAATGTCATGGCTGATTCGTGATGTGGGTGTGTCGTTCCCAACTTCCAATTCTCCTTGGGTATTTGTTTTCGTTAGCCATGGCGGATTTCCTCATGAACCTCTGGAAGAAGCCGATTAACTCGAACAATTCGCTGGTCAACTGGGACTTCATGCTCGTGATGCAGCCGATGATACTCAGTGGGTCATCTTTTGTCCGTTCGATTGTTGATTGGCCATTGGCTAACGACTTCGCATTTGCTGTTGCTTCTGAAGTGGGAGCGAGCTTCGGAGCGTCGATGATCACGTTGCTGCCCACGTGGTTCTTCTTCCTTGCTCTGCTTATCTACCTAGGCTACACGGGCACCAAGACTGCGAAGGCTGCTCTTACTGTTGGCCGAGAAGAAAACTGGCGCTGGTGCAGCAGTCGCGAGACGGTGACACTACTGGGAGCACCATCTTCCAGCTTCCAGGTATGGCGCTGACAGACTGGGGGTCGTGATTGCCTCTTGCAACGCATGTTGTTGGGTCCTCACTCTGATTGATGTCAATGCTCCTATGGAAACGTATCATAGGATGAGGACACTGGGTTTCAGTACAAAGCCGGCATTCCCTGGCGGAAGGTGGGCGCAAGTCTTGGGCTCTTCGGCGGCACGTTGCTGCTCACGTCGCTTCAGGGCGGGAAATACTTTCCCAGTCCGATTGGAATCCCTCCGAGCTCCTTCCTGTTCTTGATCGTCTCCATGCTGCCGTTTATCTTCCTCTCCGTTGTCTCCCATTACCTGATGAAAGACGTCGTCGTCACATACCAGAGACAGCAGAACCCGCGGTACATCCTCTCGCCAAATGAGGTTCAGGTAAGATTCATTTGCTGCAGACAGCCTGTAGTGCTTGCGATCGGGCGTTTGACATGGAATTGTGCCTCCTGTCGTTTTGGTCGTACCGGTACCTGTATTCAGTGGTCACCGGATTCGATCAGGAAATTTCCTCTCCACCTGCTGGGCGTTGGAGCGATCGCGGGGGCGTTCGGTGTTGGCGGAGGAGCTGTCATGTCGCGGCTATTGCGCGATGTTAATTTATCTCCGGCAGCGGTGTCGGCCATGTCCACGACTGCCGTCCTTTTCTCCAGCGGCAGTAAGTCTAAGTCTCCGCTCGACTTGCGCGTACTCGTATGGCATCATATGTTATGACGTCATGGTGTGCGTTTCTAATCTTTACTTTGTCTTTCTGTTTGTATCCGACATGTGACTCCAATGTCGTGCAGTGTCCTCCTTCAACTTCTTCCTGTGGGGCAAGCTGGACCTGAGTCTGGCCCAGCTCACGCTCCCCGTGGGGTTTGTGATGACGCTGCTGGGTCGCGTGTGCCTGGTGAAGATCGTGCGGAAGGCCAAATTCCGCACGCTGCTGTTCTTCGCCATTGCGGCGGCACTGCTCGTGAGCATCGTGCCGCTGAGCTTCCAAGAGATCCGCAGCATGCTCGGCGCCTAAACCAGCCCAGATTAAGAATGCCAAGCCAGGTAGTCTCGCGCTCGCAATGGGATCCTTCCTCGCAGTATTTCGCACTGCTCTGTGGAGTTTCCAGGCATCGTTCGAGTCGTGTGATTTCAGTTGGTCTACGAGGCCGCAGTGGTCACTTCCAGTCTGGAGGTTTCCAGGCGTTTGCCTCAGTATTGACTTGCGAGGACATCGAGCGTTCGAGTGGCCGCGTCTATCTCTTCGTTTCTGATTTGCTGAAATGCAACATCAAAAGCAAAACTAAAATAACAAGTGCTTTTTTGGAATCGGAACGTATCGTCCTAGATTTTGATTTGAGGTTTGTAAGGAAGGGGTGCTGCTTTCGCACCGTATTTTACGCTCAGTTTTGTGTAAAACGGCAGCGGTTTAGCACCATGCTTTAGCCACAGAGAACAAAATAAAACGCCCGAGCTTGGCCCAGTGGAGGAGAGCGAAGCGGGGGAGGAACCCAAGCAGGAAGCGAGCGAAGATCTAACTGGACGCCGGCGCGGACGTGGCGGCGGCGAACGACGGCAGGGAGCAGCAGCTGAGGCGCAGTCGGAGTCGGCGTGTAACCAGTCGAACGGGGGACCAAGCGACTGGTGGCGGACGATCAAGCAGCGAGAGGAAGTTGCCAGAGCGGGATGGCGGATACGCACGCGAGGGAGAATGGCGTGAACCACCGAAAGCGGCGCGAGGCGAGCAGTTCGGTGGGGGGCGGCGCGGCTGGCAGGTCCCCTTCAGGCTTCGGCGGGAGCCACATCTCGAAGAAGATCAAACTGGAGGACGACACGCCGCCCGAGGTAATTAATACTCCTTCGTTTGTCTTGATTTCAGTAGAGGCAGCGCTGTACTGATGCCACCTGTACGTCTCTCTCTCTCTCTTTGGTTGATTGTGATGCTGAATTAGGCGAACCCGAACACGATGGAGGCGGTTCGGGAGAAGAACAAGGCGCTGGAGCTGGACATGAAGGAGAAGAACCGACGCATCGCGTACTTAACGCAGAAGTGCGAGTCTCTCTTCCGCTATCGCGGGATGGCGGGCGTGTCCTTTCGTTGTCTGCGACGCCAGTGGTTTCAGCTGCAAGACGAGCTTCACACGGCGCTGAAGGCGGTGGATCTCAGTAACACACCAGACGAAGCGGCGGGGCAGGCGTGGACAGCGGCGCTGGAGACGGTGGACGCGTTCGGCGAAGTCCGCGTGCGCTCGGACGAACTGACTTTAAATCTGCCCGAGTGGTTCCTCACAGTGGCCAAAGACGCGGAGGAAGAGCAGATGGACGCCGCCGTGGCTTTACCAGCAGAGGACGAGGCCACGGACGAAGGCGAGTTCATTGCGGCTGACGACCTGTCGAAAGTGGAGCAAGACGTGTATAACCAGCTCAAGCACAAGAGCGAGCGGACGAAGGAGCTGCTGCAGAAGTTGCTGGCTGCGGTCGGAGATGTCTCGCAGGACAAGACGAAGACCATCGAGTACGCGCATCTCCTTCAGGAAAAACGGGCGGCGGTCGCCGAGACCCTGAGTCTCAAGGACCAACTGCAGATGGTGCGCCAGCCTCGGTCTGGGTGGATAGCCTGTTGGTTTTGTGGATGGTGTGTGAATTGACGGTTGTTATGGTCTGTGGTGTAGTGCAAGACCCGGATCGCGGAGCTTGAGGGCGACGTGGAGTACAAGGAGACGGAGCGTCATCGCGCGTGCCGAGACTACGATCGGTTAAGCGAATTTGTGAAGCAGCAAGGGGGTGCAGCAGCGGCTGATAGCAGTGGGGACGACGTCAAGAGCGAACAGATTGCTAGTGACGAGAAAGCCCACAAGAAAGAGGAGGCTGGGGCGTCAGCCGTGGAAATGGTGAAGCAGGAAGAACTGGCTCGGAAGGAGACGGAGCACGCCAAAGCCGTGGCCACTCTGAGGGAAAACATGTCCATCTTGAGCACCAAGCTGTACCAAGAGCGCGGCAAGATCGACGCCATGCGTCGCGAGCTGGAGAAACTCAAAGTGTTGGAAGCTACGGTAAGATGCACGGAAAGCGGCTGAAACGGGGCTTCGTGGATGGTTGTGAGGTGAGATTTGACCGTTTGATACGCTGTTTGTGGTGTTAATTGTTGGTTTTAGTGGAAAAAAGATGAAGCTGCGATGATTCAAACGCACGAGGACAAGCTACAGCAGCTGAGAGATGAAAACGCTCATACGAACGAAGAGCTCGCCAAGATTCGGCACAAGGCGAAGGTACAGGCGCTTGTGGGCTTTCTTTCTGGTAACTTCGTCGGTTATTCATCCACGGTTTTCTCTGACGTTGTGTGGTGCAGGATATCGATCACCACATGACGGAGAAGTGGGAGAAGAAGATCACGAAGATCCAGGCGGAAATGAGCAAAACCAAGGCGCAGATGGACGAGCTGAGCCTGAAGAACGTGTCTCTGCGAGAGAAAATCTCCAATACGTCGACGTATCGGGATCAGGTTCGGCTTGCTGTTAACTTCGGCCCCGTTTTCATTGCGTAGCTGCTAATATTGTGCGTTTTGCCATTTGTTGAAACAGCTGACGGAGATTAAGGTGGAGTTTGAAGCCATGAAGCGCGAGAACGCCAACTTGACAGCACAAGTTGAACGGGAGCGGAGCCGAGCAGATCGAGTGCAGGCCTCGGTGGATAAGCGCGAGACCCAGGAACTGACGCAGAAGGTGCTGATGCACTTAACTCGTTGGATTGTTGGGCTGGACTTTGGAATGGGAGATCTCATGGTGATGATTGCTTTGTAGGTGTCACTATTAGAGAAAGAGAAACTGCAACTGCTGCAATCCAACGAGGCGATGAAGCAAGCAGAGAGGTACTGTTTGTATTGGCGCTTCGCGATGATTGCTGAGACTAACAAGGTGGTCTGCGGTGGCTGGCAATAGGAAAAACGCCAGCGAAAAGCTGTCGGATGCGTTGACGAGGCTATCGGAAGTGGAGGCCAAGTATCAACAAGAGCTACGAGAGCACCACGCGCGCACGGCAGACGTTGATAAGCTGCAAGTCGAGGCAGAGGAGATGAAAGCCGCTAGCGAGGCCTCGCGAGAAGAGAACGACGCTCTGGTGTCGGAAATCGAGACGATGGCCAAAGACATGGAGGCCATGCGGCACACGCGCAAGAAGTTGGTGCAGCAGATCGACGAGAAGCGCAGTTCGTGCAAGAAGCTGCACACGCTGCTGTCCCGGGAGGAACAGGCCAAGGCGCACTGCTTCGAAGAGTTGGCGGCCGCGCGGCTTCAGGTTTCGTCCCTCAGCACGGTGCACAAACACCAGAAGGCGTTCCTCGAGGCGGCAAAGGTACGTACGTGTTGCAGGTAGTAGACCCTCTTTCTATCTGTATGAAGGGGCATCTGCTCATTGCTGCTGGTGTTGTCGATGCCAGGAATCTCTGCATGCGAAGGAGAGGGAGCTGGAGAAGATGAAGGAGCACGTGAAGACCATCGAAGCGGAGCGCGAAGCGTCGGACGCAGAGAAGCGCAAAGTGCTGCGAGAAGCGGAGGTGGCCAAGAAGATCTACACGACGTCGGCAGCCGAGACGACGCAGCGGCAGCAGGAGCTGCTGCAGGAGAAGAGACGGCCTTGCGACAAGTGCGAGACGTACCGCAAGAAGGCGGAGCAGAGCGAACGTCAGCTGCAGAGCGCCAAAGCGGCCACCGCCACGGGGGAGGTGACGGACCTGGAGCGCTTCGAGCTGCGCGACCTGCAGAAGCTGGTGAAATGCTCCGTGTGCCAGGACCGCCGCAAGGACGTGATCATCACCAAGTGCTTCCACATGTTCTGCAAGGAGTGCGTGGACAACAACCTCAAGTCGCGCAACCGCAAGTGCCCCACGTGCAAGAAGATGTTCGGCCAGGACGACGTCAAGGCCGTGTGGCTCACTTAGACGGACAGCCAGCGGGTCCAAAGCCAGCGGCGCAGCAGGTCTCACAGCACCGAGAACGACAAGGGGGCCATGGACGGGAGTGGAGGAGGCGGAGACGAGGGGCGTGTGGTGGAATGGAAGGGCAAGGACCAGGTAATATCTGTACAAATGCAGGCTTTGATGTTTGCACATGGAACTTTTGGGTAAACCGGCGTAAAGTGTATCAGGTAAAGTGTCACCTCCTCCGTTTCTAAACCCGGTCAATAGCCAGGACTGTCCAGTTTGATTGGCTTGAAATTCGCTGCATCGGCAGTAATGGCTCGTGGCAAGCGCGAGGTGGCGCCGCGGAAGCGGAAGCTGCCGGCGAGTCGAGGCAGCAGCAGCAGCAAGACCTCCTCCAATAGCAATGCGAAGCGCCAGCGCCACAGCGAGCGGGAGCCGCCCACTGCGCTGTACGCGGCGCAGGACGACGTGTTGGTGGTGGGCGACGGCGACTTCTCCTTCTCCCGCGGCCTCGTGAAACACCGCGGAGGCGGTCGCGGTCTGTTCGCGACCTCGTTCGACTCGGAAACCCAAGTGCGCGCTAAATACCCGAACGCGCAGGAATGCATCGCCGCTATCCGGTCGGCGCACGGTCTGGTGTTCCACGATGTGGACGCCACCAAACTGCACGAGTTGCCGTTGGAGGTGAAGAGCGGCGGCAGTATGCGCGCGATCCCCGACTTCTTTCAGTACATTCTGTTCAACTTCCCGCACAGCGGACAGCAGCGTGTGCACATCAATCGAGCGCTGTTGTTGGACTTCTTCGAGAGCGCTCGAGACCGACTGGCGGTGCATGGCGAAGCGCATGTGACGCTGAAGACGCGGCCACCGTACTCGAACTGGTTCATCGAGGAGCAGGCCAAGACGGCGGGGTTTGTGTTGAAAGAGCGACGCAAATTCAACATCCGACTGTTCCCGGGGTACAATCACCGCACGACGGACCCGCAAGCCAAGAAGTTCGAGCCGGAGCTCTGCGTCACCTACGTGTTCGTAGTCAACCGAGCCAAGGTAGGAAGCACGAGGCTTCTGTGTCCTCTTACAGCGTGTAGCGACTGACTCTCCTGTGTTGTGTGCTGAATGGTGCAGTATCCTTTCCAAGCGAGTCGAGTTGCATTGACCCAAGCTAGTGCCGAGGCCGCTGCTACTCTGGCAGGCCAGCAGCACGACCTGGCGGCGGCGATCGTTAGCATTGCGAAGAAGAAAGCTACTGCGACGAGTCAACGGGAGGGCGAGGCTCCGTGCAAAGCTGCAGCGAAGACGACGGCATCGGTGAAGAAGAGCGCGGTGGTGGAAATGCCGAGTCATAGTGTGGAAAAGCGAACTGAGCCTGCTGCCACCGTGGCCGCCAAGAGAGGAGAAGGACCGAGCCAGTGGCTGTGGAAGCCCTTGCACCGGAACCCCTTGGGTGCCTTCATGTAGACTCCATCGTGCGCTTCGCTAGGGGTTAATGCTGGCAACAAATCGAGCCAAGAGTTCATTCAATTCCGTCTGCATGTTGAACGTCACCAAGAAGTGTAGCCATGTCACACTAGCGGGGTTCTCGAGTGCCACCCATCGTGGAAAGATGAGCAGAACCGAAATGGCGACGACGATGGAGACACGAGCTGCGGTGGCGGAGGGCAACATGGCCAAGCTGCAGCTGCTGCTGGACGGTGGAGCGAACCTGGACGCCAAGGACGAGGACGAGCGCACGCCGCTGCACTGGGCGTGCGCCACGGGGCGCGTGGAGGTGGCTGAGTTTCTGCTGGACCACGTGCACGCCAAGCTCAGCGTGCAGGATGACGCTGGCTGGACGCCGCTCATGAGCGCCGCTTCTGCCGGCCACGGCGACGTCGTCAGTCTGCTGCTCAGCAAGTAGGAAGGCGTTAATGCTGCAGTAGCGCTTTTGCTGGGAGACGTCGAGCAAAGCGCACTTACCGTGGTTGCTGCTGATCTTAGAGGCGCCGACGCAAATCTTGCCAATGAAAATGGCCAGATCCCACTGCATTACCATCGAGGTACGTGATCCTCGCTATAGTTGAGAGATGGGACTTTGTGTTGTGCATTTTAATTGATGGAGGTGACGTGTTTGGCCCGCAGGACGCCAGGAAATCGCCGAGTTGCTGCTGGATTACACGCAAGATGTCAACACAGCGGTGCGTGTGGCGCATTGAACTGCCATTGCGTTGGCGGATCGCGTCCGCAGCAAATCACTGATTGTGGTCGCTTTGCAACGGTTGAACTGCAGGACAATGTCGGGAGTACGCCGTTGACTCGTGCCTTGGGCGGCAAACCCAGTCGAGGTTCGTTAAACATGCTCTACTCTGTAGCAACCGTCTTGCCTGTCTAGTCGTTGCCGATGAATGACTCGGCTGTTGGGTTTGCTCTGGTGTTTTACGTGCTTTAGAGATCGTCGCGCTCTTGCTGGACCACGGCGCAAAGGTCAATACTCACGACGTTGCAGGCAAGGAAGCCTCAAAGTCTGGGTCACTGCCACCTGTCTATTATCTTTAGATACTTACTCCTCGTTACTGTCTGGCTGTCGGCTCCTTTGGCTGTGGCGTCTGCCAGGCAACTCTCCGTTGCACCTGGCCATTGCCGAGGGCCACGAGGATATCGCCCGTTTCCTGTTGGAGAACGACGCCAACCCGTACGCGAAGAACAAGGAGCAGCAGCGCTGCGTGGACCTCGCGACGACCGCTTTCCGAGCGGAGATCCAGGCGCTCGTGGCCAAGAAGAAGGGGGTCGAGGACCCGTGAGCTGGTGCTTCTTCCTCGGTGTTGCGTGGGTCCAGGACTTAGGAGACTGATGTTTGGAGGCAAGACAATTTTGGAGCCTTCTCAACGTTCATATTTATACGGCGGTGGTACGACGTCGCTGATCTCGTGGTCTTTAGAGCGATCGGAGCGTTCAACCGGCCGGCTAATCGTCCTGTCCGTCCAGATTGATGTCCGGGATGTTGACCAGGATGAGGATGGACGCGTGGCAGTAGATCCTGCGCCACGCGTTCTCGATGGCGGCGTCCCAGTCGCCCCCGCACGTGATGCGCATGGCCTGGATGAGCGACTGGCCCAGCGGGTCGAAGTCCTCGGGCTTGACGCCGATCTTGAGGTGCACGAGCGACAGGCTCATGACTTTCTCCACCAGGTCCTCCGAAGACAGCAGCGACTTCATGCCGCTGCTGATGTGCACGATCACGCGGCTCTGGATCTGCACGGAGGCCTGGAACAGCGGCTTCATGTGCGGGTAGTGCTCGAAGAGATAGAGGTAGAAGTTCTCGTAGAGCAGGCCGATCTTGGTGCCCGAGCCGGCCGCATGGTGCGCGTCTGTATGGATATTCTCCTTGAAGACGCGCTCCCAGTGCATGAACGCCACGAGTCGGTCACTGTTGTTGGACGGCTCCGTGATGGGGAAGTGCGGCATGTAGCGTTTGATGATACGGCAGTAATGCGGGGGGAACTTGGCAGGGCCCGTGCTGCGAGCCCCGAAGCTTGCACCACAGCCCATGGCTCCGCCGGTTTCGTGTCTGGTCTGCTGGCGAGCCTCGACGCTTTCTTGCTGGTCGAAATCGATGGTTGGTTCAGAAATGAACGGAGTGGGCTTTGGACAATGGCTGCGTGAGGGTGGAGGGGCAAGCAGTTGGCGAGGACGAGAGGCTTGCAGCCAGCAGAGTCAGGTGCCCACCTATCGTGGGGGGGACGTAAGATAAGAACAGCCCGGCCATTTGAACTTCAAGCTGCCAAGATCAGCGAGGAGTGGCGCCTACCGCTGAAACGGATGACACACCAGAACTCTGGACGAGTTCTTGAGACGTGGGCGAGGCGACTTGGCGATAAGAACGCGGCAGCTTGAGAGCAGTCCAAGGCGACTGATGCTAAACGTAGGAGGCAGTTTGTCCCTCGCTTCTTGGTGCATTGGCTTTCCCGTCGCGCTGGCGATTACGCTAAATAAAAGGCGAGTTCGTGCTTTTTAGCAAAGGATGCATGGGCAATCTGTCCCCAGCCGAGTCACTTATGTACCAGGCCTCGGCCGGCTTCTTATAGCTACTTACGTGCAGCGTGCAGTCAGTCGGCCGTCCGTGCACTATCCGCCGTACTGGCGGGGGCGATGGAGTTCTCTTTGATGGAGCGCGGGTGCATGTTCGAGTAGATGTCTTGGAGCTGCGGGCTGTTGCCCCCCAGCTTCGTCTCCTCGTGGGCCTCCTTCGCTCGATGGTCCATCGAGCGCTTGTGGCTTTCCAGCAGGATGACGCAGCAATGCGCGTAGAGTCGACGCCAAGCGTCTTCCACCGCGGGCGTCCACAGCGGTCCCGAGCACTCCTTCATGGCGTGCATGAGCGCGTTGCCCAACGGGTCATACATGTCCATCTTGACGCCGAAGCGCATGTGTGTGTGGATCAGCGCCTGCACCCGCTCGCCGATGTTCTCGCCCACGAGGATCGTGCGCATCCCGGCGCTGATGTGGACCAGCACTTTACTGCGCACGACCATGGACGAGCGAAAGATAGGCTTGAGCGCTGGCGAGTTGTGGTCCAGGAAGGAGTAGAACGTGTCGTAGAGCTGCGTGATGCGCGAGGAGCCTTGCGACGCGTTGTTGCTGCGTCGAGAGTTGCTGTTATTGGAGCCAGCCGCCACTTCGAAGAACGCTTCGTTCCAGAAGGCGGCCGCTGCCATTCGATGGCCTTCGGTCGACGTCGTCTGGTAGCGGAAGCTCGGCAGGTACTTGTTCACGATCAGGATCTGCGACCGCGAGAAGTTGTGCGGTCGCTTGTCATCCGGCGCCGCGAAGATGGCGTTGTAGGTGCAACTCATGTAGGGCCCCATGGTTCAGGCAGGCTGGTCGGCCACGCGGAGACTGCGGCGCAGTTCTCCGCAGTCAGGACGTGGGGGCAATTGCTGTCGACAGCCCACTCGATTTTCGACTCTCAAGTGAAAACGAGAGGAAGAGTGCGGTGCGTATCAGACCAAGAGGACGTGCTGCTCGGCGCCTCTTCCTCGGCTCTGACGAAGGGACATGAGGCCATCGGGCTGCGAATAGCCACTCGCTGGACGTTCGCCTCCTCCAGGCGTCTTGCTGACGTCTCCGCCCACCAGTAGACGAACACCCCACCGAAGTGAACCCATTTGGGATGGCTGTTGGGTGGGTCACATCATTATTTGCATCGACTTGCAAGGCTCCGGTATACCGGTATACCGATATCCAGTCGTCCTTGCACTCCAGTCAAATAATTCCCTTGGAAGCGACCGACGCGCAGCCACCATCACAATCAATCGCCTGCGCTCATCGCCATCTTCCGGAACGAGCATGAGCGGCTTGGCGGCGACGATGCAGGACTCGCAGGGCCCCTCGGGAAGCTACTCGACCCGCTCGGGGCTGTCCAAGAGCTGGCGCACGGTGAAGGCGCACTCCGGCGTGTACACCGGCGGCAAGGCGGAGCTCTTCACCTCTGGCGGCGCGGAGCCGCGGGCGCTGCTGGCCTGCATGCTGCACGATGACGTAGCCATCGTCGACGCCGTGACCGGCGAGCTGCAGCGCACGCTGCAGCAGGACGTGGAGGACGAGGAGCAGAAGGAGTCCTTCGTGGTGTTCGCAGTGCGGCCGGGCAAGCGCAACCAGCTCGTGACGGCTGGCCGCAACCTGCTGCTGCGGGTCTGGGACCTGGACACGTTCGAGTGTGTGCGCACCATCAAGGCGCATGACACGCCCGTGCTGGCCATGGGCTTCGACCCGTCGGGCACGCTACTGGCCACGGGCGGCAGCGACCGCACCGTCAAGGTCTTCGACGTGGACAAGGGCTTCTGCACGCACAACTTCCGCGGCCACGCCGGCATCGTGACGCTCGTGCAGTTCCATCCGGATGCCACGCGTCTCACGCTCGTGTCGGCGGGTGATGACTCCACCGTGCGGATCTGGGACCTGTATACGCAGAAGCAGCTGGCCTGCATCGCAGACCACATGAGTCCCGTCACGAGCGTCGCCTTCTCCGCCGACGGCTATACGTTGCTCTCCGCTGGACGTGATAAGGTCGTGAACTTCTGGGACTTGAAGGACCACAAGCTCCGCAAGACGGTGCTGGTGCACGAGGCGGTGGAAGGACTGGCCGTGGTGCCTTCGAGCTTCAAGTGCGTCGCGTCTGCGACCGCTGGCAAGCCGAAGGATGACAAGGCAATCCACTTTGTGACGGCGGGCGAGAAAGGCTTGCTGCGTCTGTGGCGCAGCACTGGCGGAGGCTGCGAGACTCTGTTCACGCAGACGCCAGAAGCCTCCGCGGCACTCACGTACACGGCGCTGCTGCTGAACGTGGCGCGGCGTGAGCTCGTGGCCGTGTCCTCGGAGCAGAACTTCCTGGTGTTCGACGAGCAACTGAAGCGCCGGACGCAGATCATCGGCTACAACGACGACATCCTGAACCTCAAGTATATCCCGCAGGCCGATGCCAGTGGCGCACCGTCGTCCACGCTGGCCGTGGCTACAAACAGCGAGCAGATCCGACTGCTGGACCGCGAAACGCTGTCTTGTGAGCTGCTCTCGGGCCACACAGACATCGTGATGGCGCTGGCGGTCTCTCCTGATGGCCGTTGGCTCGTAAGCGCTTCGAAGGACCGATCGGCACGGCTCTGGGACCTGCGGCCGGCTGGCGACAAGAGCAAGAGCCCGGCTAAGTGCGTGGCTACCTGCACGGGCCACACGGAGGCGCTGGGCGCCGTGGCCATCTCGCAGCGCGCCACCAGCTTCGCCACTGGCGCGGCCTTCTTCGTGACCGGCAGCTCGGACAAGACGCTCAAGATGTGGAGTCTGCAGCCGCTGGCTTCCGCCTATGCCACACCGACCAAACCTGCGCCGCAGGAGCTGACGCTGTCTACGCTGGGCGCCGTCAAGGCCCACGAGAAGGACGTGAACGCGCTCGCTGTGGCGCCCAACGACCGCTTCATCGCCAGTGCGTCGCAGGACAAGCTCATCAAGGTGTGGCACTCGCAACAGGCCGGCGCCGGCCGCTTGCTGACGCTGGCGGGCGTCTGTCGCGGCCACAAGCGCGGCGTGTGGGCCGTGGAGTTCTCGCCCGTGGACCAGTGTCTGGCCTCGGCCAGCGGCGACAAGACCGTGAAGGTCTGGTCGGCCAAAGACTTCTCGTGTCTCAAGACCTTCGAGGGTCACACGGCCTCCGTACTTAACGTGCAGTTCGCGTGCGCCGGCATGCAGCTGCTCTCGGCGGGAGCTGACGGCCTTGTGAAGCTCTGGACCATCAAGAGCAACGAGTGCGAGGCCACGCTGGACAACCACGAGGACAAGATCTGGGCGCTGGCAGTGGCCAAAGACAGCTCCGAGATGGCCAGCGGCGGCGCCGACTCGACCATCAACCTGTGGCGCGACTTCACGGAGGACGAGGAGCGCGCCCAGCAGGACGACCGCGACGCCAAGCTGCTCAAGGAGCAGGCGCTGGTCAACTGTCTGCGTAGCAACAAGCTGCTGGACGCGGTGCAGCTCGCCTTTGAGCTGGCGCATCCGAACCGCATGCTGCAGATCCTCCGCGATCTGCTCGAGGGTCCGCGACACAAAGACCAGCCCGTGCTGCCTGGCGGGAAGCGCATCGACCCGGACAGCTTCACGCCCGAGCAGATCTTCGCGCCGGTCGTGCTCAGTCTCGAGGACGCGCAGCTCGCGACGCTGCTCGAGTGGGTGCGCGACTGGAACACGAACGCGCGTCACAGCGCTGTGTGTCAGGTTTTGGTGAGCACCATGCTGCGAGAGCTGCCTCCGAGTCGACTCAAGGCGCTGGACGGCGCCTCCAAGACCGTGGAGGCACTCATCGCCTACAGCGAACGCCACTTCCAGCGCATCGACCGCATGCTGCAGAAGTCGTACCTTGTGGACTTCAGCATCGTGACCATGAAGAGCTTGCTGCCCGTGGCGGAAGGCGAGCTCGGCGTCGAGAAGACAGACAGCGATAGCGAGGCGGAAGCGGAGGAGGAGATCGACGAAGACGAAGAGACGGAGCAGCGGCACGGGAAGCGCGGCAAGGTGCCGCTGTCTACCGCCACTAGCTCGAGTCACAAGACCAAGAAGCAGCGCGTGTAAATAGACTTCTATCTCGCACAGTTCACCCTTTATACAGGCCTCCCAGCCACATGCTTGTCTCTCTTCGTGGCCACATCGCCCTCATCGTCGCCACTGGCGTCGTGTTGGTCCTTCGAGCGGTTGTAGATCTTCATGGTCGTGAGGAACAGCTCCTCCAGGCCCGCAGCTCGACACCCAGCCGCCAGCGAAGACATGCCGTCCTCTGGGAACTCCTGGAAACCACGAGGTAGTCGTCGAAGCGCGTCCAGACCCCTGGAATCGCCTTCCGTCAGCTCTTGCGTCTGCTCGCCACGCACTGTCATCTGCTTCCAGCGAAGATGCTGAAGGCGACGCACGTATTCCTGAGCATTGGCTTCGGCGCCCTCCACGATCACGATCCCAGGCCAGCCGATCTTGCTGAACCCGCCAAGCTGCAGCTCCGACGCCCACTCCTTGACCACGCGGCGCTTGTTGGAAGCGATGATGTGGTGGAAGTAGATGGCACGTCGACCCAGAATCATCCGAGGCTGCGGAGCTTCGGCTTCAGCTTTCTCTCCCTCGTCGTCTTGGCGTCTGTGGGTCTGGACGTCTGATAGAAGCTCATGCATCTGCTGGTAGAGCTGCAGAGCCGCCACTTCGTTGGAGGCCAAAGCACTGGTCGTCAAGGCCAAGAGGTCGGCATTGAGCTTCTCCGTCTCCAATCGCGAGAGCTGAGGGCAGTGCACCTCGAACTGCAGTCTGCTGGCGACAGGGTAGCCTTGCACACAGGTTAGTGTCAGTGTAGGCACCTCGCGCCCAAAGCGCAGGTCCTGTAGCGCACAGAGCAAGAGGGAGAAGTCAGTGGCATGAGATTTGGGCCATAAGGATACATTCGATTGTGGACCTTGAAGCGGATCGTGTACCGGTACTGTGTTCGCGTTTCGGGACGTGACGGGTGGGCGGCGCCACAGACGTAATCCTCAAGCGCTTGCTTGTCTTCCGGGTCGTACTGCAGCTCGCCAGCGTCAGGAAACATGCTGAGCATGCACTCGAGCTCCTCCAGCTGCTGCTGTGCTGCCAGCAGCTCGTCATTCGCGGCAGCAGAGAGCTCCTCCATACTTGGGCCGGTAGGGATCCTTTCGATTGGCAAGTGGCGGTTGTGGGGTAAGACAGTGTCCCGAACAAAGCAACATCCAGCGAGGGACTAGTCCCGTGTGACGTGCGGCGGTTGCATTCGAGCATGCGGTTGATGGCCAAGGGTGGTCGCATTTCGCTGCGGATACTACAAGGTGTTGTCTAGTGGGGTGTGTGCCGCACGCTCGCTGAACAGCTCCGCGATCTGCTCGAGCGAGAGGCCGGAAGTCTCTGGCACCTATTAGCCAAGCAACGATAGGATCGAGCGATGCAGTTAGTTGAAGACGGCAGCCGTTGACAGACGACCAACAGCAAAGCGGACCTTGAAGTAGACGAAGCTCAGCGAGCCGCCGGTGAGCACGGAGTAGAAGAGGAAGGCGTTGCCCGTTCCGATGGCGTGGAAGATCGAGACCAGCGTCTGATTCACCAACGCACTGCCGAGCCAGAAGACGGCGAAGGTGAGCCCCATCCCCACGGAGCGGAAGTCGTCGGGTAGCAGCTCCGAGCACACGACCCACATGAGGGGAGCCCAGCTCAGGTTCCACGCGAAGATGAAGACGTACAGATTCCACTCGCCGATGGTTTGGACTAGTTCGGAATGCGACGCATCCAGACTCCAGAAGCAAAGCGCGAACACGAAGTGGCTGCTGAGCATCAGAGACGTCCCGAGAAGCAGCAGCGGCCGGCGGCCGATGCGGTCCACCACCACGACGGCAGAGCAAACGCCTGCGAGTTTGGCCATGCCGACCAGAATCTCTTTACTGAGGTGGGAGGTGGCGTGTCCGTCGCCCGCGCGCAGCTCTTCAAGGATGTAGCTCGAGTAGTAGAGCATGGCATTCGCACCGGTCAAAATGTGGCAGAGCGCGATCGTCATGCAGAAGACAACACGCCTACAACCAAGTAAGTGCCATAGATGAGCTGTAAAGTCAACAGATCGAGCAGAAACAAGGCCCAGCCGCACTTTCGAGTGAGTTCGTCCGCCACAAGCTCCTTGATAGCGTTGCAAAAGCTTTGGTGGAAAGTCTGCAAGCACAAAACACGAAACACACCCGGATATGGTTAGCCACGTGACCGAGAAGCGCTAGAACATTTGAATCCTGCTAGTATAGACTGAAGCAATACCCCAACGTTGAGATGCGCTTGGATGATCTGCTGCGACGCGTCTTCGGTGTAAAGCAGGCGCTTGAGCACAACGCTCGCCTCCTGAGTCCGGTATTTCTACACCCAGGAAGGCACGCAGCACGTAAGTCAACGCACTCGATACGATGAAGGCGATATCGTCTCCACTTGACGTACCGATAGCAACCACCGCGGAGACTCGGGGAGAAACGGCATCCCAATCTACGGGAAGTTAAGTTAGTGGCCATCCATTTGCCACAGCTTTCGCAAGCGTTCTGCTAGTTCGTACCAATTGAATCATCGGCGGGAGGAGCGTCACTCCGAGCATCTTCCTCCAGCCCTCCTGACAACAGCAGCAGCGCCAATAGATATGCGTCAGATGCGCAAGGGAAGCATTCTTTCAAGCAATTGCAGTGATGCTCCTAGGAGCTGTACTACCTCACTGCCTTGCAGAGCAGCACCCACGACAACCGACACGAGACAGCCGAAGCACACCATGATCTGAGCAATTGGCGACACATCCATCCAAACCGAGAGCTCAGCGTGTCTCCATCGGAGCTGGCGGTCTTCCAAATCCTTCGTTACTTACCTCATTGACGGTCACGAGTGCGCCGCGGGACTTAGGCTGCGCGATTTCGGCCACGTATACCGACACGCAAGGGCCGCTGCTGCCAACGGCGAGGCCAGCAAGGAAGCGCCCCACCAGCATCGTGCGCAGCGACCCAGCGAAGGTCATAAACAGTGACCCGCTCAGGAAGAATGCGGCCGTGATGAGGTTCGCGGACCTGCGGCCAATCCTGTCCAGTCCATTATCGTCTGTGAGAATGCCAGCAATGTATACACATGCATCAATGCAGCGTATACAGCCCGCACCAGTCTGCGATGACGCCACCAGCCAGCGACCCGACCACTGCGCCCAGCATGAGCGTGCTCACAATGCTCTCGGCAAGCGTCGTCGACAGCTCAAAGTCCTGCAGCACATCGAGTTAAGTGATGCAATTGCGGTAAACTGCAGCCACTGGCCACGAGCAAATCGACTATGGTACCTGCTGGATGAGCGGCAGTGCGACGACCATGACGCAAAGGTCGTAGCCGAAGAGGAAGCCTGAGAGTGCGCTGAGCCCGCAGATCCAGGCCTGCACACCGCATAGCGGTCCAGTTGGCGCTGTCTCCTTGACGTGTCTTTTGCTGGACGAACCCACCTGGAAGTCCCCCATGGCGGCGTCAGTGGTCGTCGCGCTGCTTGTGGCCCAGTCCGAGTCGGACTCGTTGTCAGGGAGTGGCTGGCACTCCGACGTCGCACCACTCACGACCTCGTAGCCTGCTGGTCGTCGCGACGCGAGGCGTTGCTGCGTCATGAGAGAGTGAGCACGGAAGGCGTGCGACCGGCGGGCAGTTGCAAGGTCGAAGTGGGCGATGATGGCATCCGGTTGACGTCCGGATAATCCAGCAAAGCTGCTACCGGTAACATGTAGCCATACTGATACCGGTATCCTCAATTCGTACTTAACCGACTTGACCCGCTCGCCATATTCAAACTTTTAGGCGGGAGCCTTCGCCAAGAAGATGGAGCCGCCGCCGTCTGCCGCTGCGCCGGCCTCTGTACCTACCGGGAGCCTGCCGGAGCTCACGCGGAAGCTGCAGGACGAGCGCGACGCGCTCCGTGTGGAGGTGGAGGAGCTGACGCGTCGCGTGGCGCAGGAGCGCGCGGCGCGGGCCACGCTGGAGAACGAGGCGCAACTTCGTGAGCTGGAGCTGCGGCACGTACAGCAGCGCGGCGCACAGGCGGCTCATCAGGCGCGCGACAAGCTGCTGGCACTGGAGAAGGAGCTGGAGGATGAGGCGGCTATGCACAAGATGGCGGTGCTGGGTCGAACCGCAGCCACGCAGAAGAGCACGGCGCTGGCGGCGGAGCTCAAGGCGACGGAGACCAAGTGGAAGAAGGAGCTCGAGAAGAAGGAGCTGGCGCTGGCCGAGGCCGAACTCGCCAGCGACGAGGCTCGAGTGCTTAAAGCGGATCGGGATCAGCTGGTACAGCGCACGGAGAGCGACGCCAAGCGCGTGCGCGAACTATGGCAGCAGATCGCGCGCGAGCACGAAGTGAAGGTGGAAGCGCTCAAGCAGGAGCTCCTCAACGTCCGACAGCGCTCGAGTGGCACTGACGGAACCATTGCGGACTATCAGACGAAGACCACGCAGCTGGAATCGACGTTGCAAGCCACGCTAGACGAGAAGGCGGCGCTGCAGCAGCAACTTGCTGCGGTCTCGAGCGATCGATCGCGGTCTCAGGAGCGGGAGGAACGGGACCGATTTAAAGAGAAACACTGGGGCGACGAGCAACATCGCGTGGCGCTGGAGCTCCAAGAAGTCAAGAATGAATGCAAGCTGTTGGCTCAACGTGAAGACGCGGCGTCCAAAGAGCGGGAGGCCGCGACGTTGGCGGCTCGTCAGGCGCAGAACGAGCTGCAGGAGCGCACGCAAGAGCTGCTGGTGCTCAAGAGCGAGTTCGCCGAGTTGCTGGACAAGCACGAGACGCTGGTCGAGCAGTACAAGCAGACAGCACGTGAGCGAGAGGCACAGTTGACGTTGCGGACGCAGAAGCTGCGCGATGGGAAGCGCTGTGCCGAGGAACTCGCAAAACTGAGGCAGCAAGAGATCTCCGGGTACAAGCAGGTTATTTATGCGGTGAATGCGCGACTCACCGAGGTGCAGGAGCTCAGTGAAGCCGACGAACGGAACGCCTGGTCGCTACCGCAGGATGGGAGCAACGCGGCCGCGTCACTATGCATTTATCGCCATTAAACGGTCCTAGACTTCTTTTTCACACAATGCCTTGCTCTAGGAACGGCTCGTTGGCGCGCACGCGGTCGAAGTTGAAGCGCGAGGCGTCGATGGTCTGGAACTCGCCGTGCTGGATGAGCTCCGAGATGGCGCGGCCGGCGGCGGGCGATTGCTGCAGTCCGTGGCCGCTGAAGCCGTTGGTCAGATACATGTTGGGCACATCTGGGTGCAGGCCGATGATGGCGTTCTGGTCGAAGGTGTTGAAGTCGTAGTAGCCCGCCCAAGAGCTCACGACCTTGATGGCTTCGAAGTGCTTGACGCGGTGTGCGATCGTGGGCCAGATCTGCTCCTCGAAGTGCGCGTGGTCGGGGAAGTCCAACTCATCCACGGACTGGCCATCGAAATCATCTTCAGGTTCGGGCGACCAGCCGCAAACGAAGCGACCGCCGGAGCCTTCACGACGGAAGTAGACGCCGTTCGGGTCCACCACGAGTGGCGAGGCCGCGTCGCCCTTCCAGGTCTCTTCCTCCGGGCAGTGGAAGGCGAACATGGAGCGTTTCCGAGGCTTCACGGGGTAGTCAAAGCTGCCACAGGCTTCCAGCAACTTGCTGGACCAACAGCCGGCGGCGTTCACCACGCATCCAGCGCGAATGGACTCGAAGCGCTCGTCTCCGCAATTTGGCGTCTTGGTGGTCGAGATATGCACCTTCTCGATCTGGTTCTGGCCGCCCAGATCGAAGTGCTTGACCTCACCTTCTAGCACACGCACACCAAGAGCCACGCTCTTGCGCTTCATGGCGTTCAGGAAGGCCCAGGGGTCGAACCAGCCCTGGTCCTTCATGCCTAAGATGGCTTGCTCCACGCCGTCCGTGTTGATCCACGGGAAGCGCTTCTTCAGCGCCTCCGGGTCCAATAGCTGCACGTCGGCGCCCGCCGCCCTGTCAATCAGCATTCAGCAATGCAAGTAAGTACGTAAGCTTGATGGCAGACAGGAGCCTATGGCCAGAGTCTGACCGTTGCGTGGCGTAGTTCTTGTGGAGGATGTCGAGGCCGCGGTCGCTGGCCAGGAACATGTAGCCGCCCTCGACGAACTGCACGTCCGGCGCGTCATGGCCCGCCACGTGCAGGTTGGTGCCGATGTCCTTGAGGAACTGCGTGCCGTACAGACTCATCTCGATGTTCTCGCTCTCCGAGAACTGATGGCGGATGCCGCCGGCCGACAGCATCGCCGACGCGTACTTGTACTGCAGAGAAGAAGACATCAGCGAAGGTCAGCCGCCATGTCCAATCCACAGCTCCCCACATGCAGAGAGACATAGATACGTACGCAGGGGTCCTTCTCCACCACGGCCACCTTCAAGTTGGACGTGGAGGCCAGATGGTACGCCGTCGAGAAGCCCATGACGCCGCCGCCGGCCACCACGACGTCGTAGTAGGGTGTGTCGTCGGTGCTGGCGAAGCGCAGGCCGCGGCTCGTCAGCGCGCGCCCGAGGCCCAGGGCCTGGCTGGCAGTTTGCAGGCTGCACGTACAAGAGCCAAGCGTCAGTCGAGCGGAGGAGAGAGCGGGGAGAGAGCTCCTGTCTGCACTCACGTCTTGGTTGCCAGCATCGTGGAGAATTGCGGAGTGAGGCGGTCGGTGTCGCGCGTGGACGCAGCGGGAGGGACGACGAGGCTGGAAGGCGCAGTGAGGTCAGAGGAGGGGGGAGATGGCGAGCAGGAGGTGGCGCATGAGCAGCTCCGAGCGGAATGACGCGCCAGAGGGCGTATACTGCTGCGTCGCGTTATCCGGAGTGCAGAGAGCAGAAACGAGCCGATCGCTTGGCGCTTCAAGTTGTTCAGCAGCGGTTACAAAACCTGCAATAACCCATACGTATCTGCTGGACGAGATCGAGAAACCTCAATCTGGCTTCAAAATTGACCTGCGATCATCTATATCGATGGTCATTTCGCGCCTGGCAGTGGTATTTGTCTAGAGGTTCCTTCCGGTATCAACGGTATTTACCGATCTACCCCCTCAGAACTGCTCAGGCGAAATGGCTACGAACGCGAGATCGTCTTTCTCTCGTCCGCGTTTTTGTCTGTCGACGTGCAGCGCGTCGCCTCCAAAGCGAACGGTACTTGCGTCCTATCCGGATAGGAAATGGATGCTACGTATACTTCGCTCCGCAAATCCCGACCAAACGTTTGGTACACGTCCAATCGGGTGATTGGACGTTCCGAGCCAGTATACGTCCCGGAACTGCAACTGGCGAGATCAGCGATTGCAACGGATATGAATATCATATCACTCTCGCCGTGAAGCGACACGGCTAGTAACTTGCATGTGCCGTATTAATACCCCCCCCCCGATGAGCAATACTCCGGAGCACCAGTCAGTGGAGCGAGCTCCACGAGCGCGTCCGAGTCGAAGGAGGTCGTCGCCAACTCCTGACGTGTCCAGACAGCTACTGCTGCTGAACGCTCGACACCCTCGCGCCAGATTTCGCGAGGGCCGTCGTCCTTCATGCGTCGTCCACACTCAGCAAGCCGCCAGACGTTCAGACACCGCGCACCAAGGGCGAAAGCGCGTGCAGATAACAGCATTGCTGTCGCGATTCACAACTTCTAGCGGATGGATCGTCTCAACGCATGTTCCCGTCAGCACGGCACTTGATGTTGCTTTCTTGAATGAGGCATTTCGGAGATCACCTTGCTATTGCGCTGGTGAAAGTGGCCAACTTGCGCCACTTCGAGAGTGACGGGGCCAGTCGTTCAGTCCATCGTGAACCGGGTCACTTGATCCTGTCGGATGACGTCTTGGAGATCCGTGGCTTTGTCGTACATGCCAAATTGCCCGCCGGTGTGGACGAACAAAATGGACTTCCCCACGAATTTCTGCAGTCAACCACACCATCACAGACGAACCAAGACACGTTGCGCTAGTTAACGCGGGACCAAACCAAGAGGATTGTGCATTGGGCATCGCTGTCGTACCTCTGGACTCTCGTTGAGCTCTCGGATGAGGTGGAAGAGCGCCTTGCCCGAGTACACGGGGTCCATCAACACGCCAGTCGTGCGACTCACGCTGTAGATGAACTCCAGCTCCTTCGTGGTGCTACGAGCGTAGCCCGTGCCCTGAGCGTTCGTGATCTGCAGGAACTGCCGCGAGGAAATGCTGGCAGGGGCCCCCATCGCTGGCAAGATTTGGCCGTCGATGTGATTGTGGAAGTATTCGTCATTATCACACACAATGTACGAGTGCACTGCAGACAGGAGAATAGTCAGTCATCCACCTCTCCCTCCCCTTCGAAGCGACCCTGAGACGTACCGGGGGTTTGCGATCCAAAGCTCAGGGCAGCGTCCGGATGAGCGTTCGCGTATAAATACGAGCCGAGCCCAATGCCTGCGGCAGTGCCTCCACTCCCACAGGCGAACGCCAGGTCTGTGATCTTCAGCTCATGCTCCTAAATCCACCCATCGGTTAGCAAAAGACGCCACACAAGGCTCAAGCGTTGGCAAACGGACCTGCAGTTGGCTGTTCAGCTCGTCGATGGCTTGGATGTATCCCCACGTGCCCAGCCCATTGCTTCCACCCACAGGAATCGCGTACGGACGACGTCCTTCCTGTCTCAGCCGCTCGCACGTCCGCTGCATATCATGCGCACTTCTGCAGTTAGCGACCTCTCTGAAGCAGAAGACAAGGCGCTAACTGGATCGCACCTGGATCATCGCTTCACTGCCGTATTTGCCGTATTCTTGACGAGACATTTGAATCAGGTTCGCGTCCACCATGCTGCACACACAATCGACACAGCTGAGGACTCTACATGCGACTCAAACACCCGCAACCCCACGAGATCCGCACCGATCAAAGAGCAGATTGCCGACCAGCTCCGGGTCCTCGTCCGGCTTGTTCGTGCGCAGTAGCAGGTACGAATCCATGCCCAGCATCCGCGCGACGGCGGCCGTGGCACGGCAGTGGTTGCTCTGGACGCCACCACATGTGACGACGCAGTCGGCTTTCTGCTCTAGCGCGTCGGCCAGGAGGAACTCCAGCTTGCGGATCTTATTGCCCGACGTCTCCATGCCGCTGAAATCGTCGCGCTTGATGAACATCTTGACGCCCGCGGGCAGCCCCGGCGGCGAGAAGGGGAAGATGGGCGTGGGGAAGTGGCCCAGCCGCAGCTTCTGCGCCGGCGGGCGCCGCAGAGCCGCCGCCCACGTCGGCGGCACGAACGGCACGGCCTTCAGCATCGCGACGACGACCTGGTTCAATGCGGTTTGACCCGGAAGCGGAAGGAAGGGTAACCTTCGATGCTATTAGCGAGGTTTTATCCTGCTTCACCAAAAGACTCGGTAACCCCGCCATTCCGGATTCCATTCCGACCCGCGGTCGGGCTGACTTGGCTATCGTATCGGAAATCTTTCGTTGGGGGGATGAGGGACGTGGTCCTTCTGGCAGTCCAAACTGTAGGGGAGGGGGAAACCCTTGTCGTTCCTCCTGCCGTTTGGGATCCACCCCTCCCGCCCAAAACAACAGAACCAAGGACCGACAGTCACGGCGACGGCGCAAAATTCCCCCCTGAGGCTATTTCGTTCGACTGCACGTGGAGCCGCTTTCCTCCTCCTCCTCCCGGCGCGCCTAGCTGATGTCGAGATCGCCACCCTTCGTGCTGTCCCCCTACTCTTCCTTCCTCTGGACGGGGGAGCGAGTGACCGAAGGCGCAACACAACGACGTCTGGGTGCGAAACCGTTGGCTGAGCAGGCGACCAAGAACCCGGGCCAAGAACACATCTGTCAACGCGTCGAGCTGCGTGAGCGCTCAAGACAGAACAGTCGCATGCGGCTGTCGTACAGGACGGATGACGGCGGCGGCCCAAGATGCTGCGTGGGACTGTGGCGCTAGTCAGTGGGCGGCTGAAGACGCCGGCAACGTCGTCAGGCCACAGCTACCGCAGCGCAAACGCGCTGTGCGGCAGTCAGGACTGCCGCAAGGTGGGGAAAAATTTCGGCGAGCTGCAGGGCAAAGAGCCGTTGGAGCCTGCCGTGGATCATCTGTAGATCGTCAAGGAGAGGGGGTTGGGGCCCTAGCCGACACTCAACGAGCTAGTCCGAGAGGACGTGCCACTGCCCGAAAGGCATGGGCCATGCTGGTGCGTGATGAGGTGTTTTGAATGATTGCATGATATATGTTATTGGGATTGAGGGTAAAGACAGCAATCATTCCGCGTCAAGTGTGTGTGTTACTGACTGGCACGCGTCTGTAGTTTGTGCAGTGGGAGTCTGGAAACTACGACCCGGTGCGCATTTTCTTCGCCAAGCCGTCGCGACTCGTTCGACGCGGAGCTCAGGACGTCCTGGCCCTCGATGGAGTTGGAAGCTACGAACCTGCTGGAGGCCGAGCGGCTCATCAAGGTGGTTCTGGCCATGGACCATTCAGCTGCACATGCAGGCGCTCTGTGGGCTTTTGTTTCTTTTATTACTGACTGCACTTGTATACATGGAATATATGTAGCCATACCCGGAAGGCTCCGACCTCCGCAGTGATGGCAAAAGACGAGAATAGGGACGGTTCGAACCGTTTAAACCGTTCCTATCGTCTTTACTCCGTCTTTATCGTTTTTACCGTCCCTATTTTGTGATGAGCACGAGATGGCCCATGGGCTTCCATCTAGTTTACTTTGACATTTGTAAAGGATCTTTTCCACAATTTCTATCCAAATCCCATCACCGGTCCTTGTATTCAAAACTAGGCTGTACAATTCGTGGTGGTGAGACCAACGTTGCGGCTGCGGCGGCGGCGGCGGGAAGACGGTGTCGGCGACGTGGACGGCGGCGCTGGTGGTGGAGCGCTGTGGCCAGAGCCTGCGTGGCGGCCTTCGGGCGTCCCCCTGGTTGCGTGTAGTGGCAGCGGCAGCGGCGGTGGCGGACTGCTTCCGCTCCGCGCTTTGTTTCCGACCCATGAGCGTCGGCTTCTTTCTGTTGTCGCTGCAAGCCAGATTGTTTAGTCCACTAATAAAAATACTGCGGTACTACTTGCTTGATCTTCACCGTCTTTATCCCGTCTTTTCTCGTCTAAACGTCGTCTAAACGGTTTTCTTTTAAACGCCGTTTAAACGGTTCCTATTTTTGAACGCTTGCTGCCAACACTGACCTCCGACCTACCTAACCCTAAACATAGAAAGACGAAACGGAGGGGGGTCAACTATATATAATACGACCCTATCCATAAACGAACCCACCCCAAAGGCTCGCTGCGCTCGCTAGTGACAGTACCCTAAGCCCGCTGCGGCTCGCACGCTTCACCTCCGCTTGACCCAACTGCATTGCTTGGTCCTGGGTTTACATCCGCGTGCTCCGCACACGGACTGTAAACCACAGGCATACTCGCTGCGCTCGCCCGTGACATCCGTCCCCAACTTCCGACCAATCAGAGCGCTGGATATCCGATTTGACTTGAAGTCACTATACTTGATATGCTATCCGACGATTTGCACCCGTTTCATTTAGGTTTTGTAAGGATCCCACTTAAGTACGGTCGGAGAGTTGATGATATGCTTCCATACCAACTAGTTACTGCAGCAGCTTATCTTCTCTCCAATGCAGTGCCTCAGGCATGCACGAATCTTCGATACCACCAACTTTGAGGAATTGCACGTACGTTTCAACCAGCGAACGGTACTTGTCCGCATGGCTGGAGCGTAATCCAGCCCAACGTTTCCGCAGGGATGCCGGCTTATTTGTGCGCCGTTTGCCATCGATCGCAGACAAATTGGCGTTCGTTTTGGTGTCCAGCGTGCTGGCAGTCTCCCACAGGGCTGCCTTCCAGCTGCCGTCAGAAGTCGTGTTCAGCGGGCGCTCAGGGATGACGACATGGATAGCAGACGCAACTAGCATGATGTTGACGCACGCTTTCATGTCCGAGCGCAGTTGTTGGTCGTTCTTGGTAGCAGCTGGGATCCATAGACGCTGCTCATACCACTCAAAAAAGCACCCAGCCAGTGATGTCGGCGGAGTTGCAGACCGAGCGCACTCGATCTTCTTCATGGGCTGGGAAGTCGACAGATTGTTGTCGGTGGGAGAAGGGCGCGGCGCATCGACACTCTGCTGGAGTGTACGCATGGTATTGAGAACCTGGAACAATATAGCCTTAAGTCCTGCGACGCCGTCTGCCTGGTGAGCACCACCATCGTGCAGATAATCCTGAGCGATTCGCCACTGTGCCAGCTTTTCTCCCCAGCTAATGCACAAGCTGAAGGTTAGGTGGTAACCCACCAGCCTGCTCGTAGCCTCAAGCGCTGCCGAGAAAGAGCACAGGTAGAATGATACGACTCCTTTGCTGCTGCTGGAGTCCTCCGCGCCGCACTTGACTTCATATAGATGTAGTAGTAGAGCCGCCATGCAAATGTCTACGACATCATCATCAACGTTCCAACTGATATTGGGGTAGCCAATAACACTTGCGAACAGTTGACCGCGAAGTATTCGGAGCCAATAGCTCTCATGCGGTGGCAGCTGCTGGTACAGAAGCTTCACTGACGGCGTTGATACGGGAAAGGTTGGGTCTTGATACCCAGCTAAAACCTTGCCAACGGCTTGATCCTCTTTCGTTGTGGTTCCAATGTACGCGAATACTTTCGAAAGTGAATCCAAAACCCAAGCTCCACGAGTAGAAATCCACTGGATTGCGAGCTTGGGTGACGCGTTCGCATAGGCCGCGGAACCGCGTCGGAGTGAGTGGCTAGTTAATCTTGCGGATAGTTGTTTTCCAAGCCTTTGCGCCAGCCGGGTATCAACAGATTGTAGCATGCTGTTGAGGTAGTTGGCCACCTTGTGTCGGACCCGAGCTCATTTTGCGGGAGGTGGCATCACGGGAGCAGACCCCGTCTCATCGATAGACTGCAGCAATTTCCAGTACAGGAAGGCGGACTGCTGGGTCCGAGCTTCCTCGCCTGGGAGATCTGATCGGGCTTGGCAGGGGATCATCGGGAAGACGAACTCGCTAGGTTCGTTGCTGCAAACCCACAGCATGCCCAGTTCATGAAGCACACACTGCTGCCAGTGAGATGCAGATTTGAATAGCGAGACGCCTTGTAGGGTTGTGGTCTTGATCCTTGTAAGCTGCAAAAAGACCTCACCGGAGGCGGCAACTGAAAGCTGACGCTTTCGAAGAAAGCTGGTGTCGATTGCCCTACCGATGGTGTGCCACATCATGACCAATACGGCAGCATCGTGCACGTCTTTCCGTCCATCGCCAGTCGACCCAAACGCCAGCTCTTCCACGACGGTATGAAGGTCCTGAGCCGTGCAACCTGGGGCCGCATTGATTTGAATATTCGAGAACAGGCTGCGCTGGGCGATGGCTGTACTCATAGTAGATCGGATCGAGCGCAAGCGCACAGCGTCCTGGAGCTGGTGGGGGTAGCGCTCCTTCAGCAGGTTGAGGATCTGGGAGAAGTAGGCAGTCGCAGTTGCCTTGGACAGCAGGCCGGAAGGATCTCTCGCATGCGCACTGCGCTGGGTCTGAAGAAAAATCGAGAAGGCTTGGAAGAGAGTGTAGAAATTGCGGGCTGGTCCTATCGTCGATGCTATGACTGACTTGTTCATGCCGGCCCGAGAGTCGTACGACATCCTCGTGACTGACATGAACTCGTGGAAGCACTTCACCGCCGCATTTTCTTGCCCAGCAGTTCCTGACGGGACCTCGATTCCACGAGTTACTCGCTGCATGACGGAAGCCAAAGTTACCTTCCTGCAGGGGGTCGAATCGAACCCCATCCCTCAGAATTGGAAAATCGAGCCATTATTCAATAATTCGGCGAATGACAAGGCACTTGTATGGGTGGTTATTCGATAATGCACCCAAATTCCGAAAATAAATCGGAATTTTATCGGAATGGACACGGGCTCCATTCATTTGTTAATATGTGTTTTCTCTCCTCAAGTCTGCACGCAGATTGGCCGAAATTGTCGCCAGGTGACTTAGGATATGAAGAGTACGCCACCCTCTTCGGACTGGGGGGACTTATTCAACTGTAACCATTTGGGTTATTCCTTGAATCTGGGTCTGGGTCATTGGGTGATTCCCTCTGCCGACGGATAAGTCCGGAGCAGCACAATCCACCTGGCACTCGTCCAGCGCGCGGACCTCCTCCAGGCTTCAAGCGTGCGCTGCGGGGGCTCCATGGCTGGCATGCGGTTGCTCTCGACGGCTCTGGCCTTGGCCTCTCTCTCGCCTTCAACCGGCGGCGGGGCGTGGGCGGCGTCCGCGTCCTTCGGCGGCTTCACAAGCGCCGAGTTCGGTCGAGGCGTCCGCGCCGGCCCGGAAGAAGTGGCGCCGCTGGTCGTCGGACTGCGCGCGAGAGACTTCGACGCCTTGGAGCGCGCGTTCTGGGCCGTCTCCGACCCCGCGTACGTCGCTCTTCAGGCTGAAATCCGCTCAAAATCCCCCCGTTAGGCGCTTAAACTGACGTCTCGTGGCTTGATTGGGCGTAGACACTCGTCGTACGGCCAATTCCTAGCTCCAGAGGAGGCGGACGCGCTCTCTCAACCAGCAGACGGTGCTGTGGACGCCGTGCGCGCATGGCTTGGCGGCTGGACGCACGAAAACAGCGTCGGAACGTTCTCATCCGCCTCCAATCTGCTCACAATCCCCATCAAGGTGAAGCACTTGGAGCGGCTGTTACAAACGGAGATCCACGCGTTCGACGCTCGCCCTGAAGTCACAGTAGACGCGCTTCCGCCTCGACGCCGTCGTCTACTGCGTGCCGCCTCTGTCGTCTCAGTTCCTTCGCATCTGCACGACTTCGTGACGTTTCTGAGCATCAACACGCAGCCATTAGGGCTCCGGGCACTTGGCGCCATGAATTCCGAGGCGGCAGAGCTGGACGGCAGCGGAGGCGGCACGCTAGCGGCCATCCGCCAGGCGTACGGCCTGCCGGACCAGCTGGTGGTGACCAATGCGAGCTGCACGCAGTGTGTGCCGTCGTTCTACGACGAAGCCTGGAGTCCAACGGACTTGGAGACTTTCTACGCCGCGTATCTCCCCGGCGAGAGCCCGCCTCGCATCCTGGAAGAAGGTGGACGTGCCAACCAACCTGAACGAGCCAGCACCGAGGCGTCACTGGACGTGCAGTACCTCACAGGCATGGCTCGCAATGCTACGACCTTCGTGTGGACCATGAACGGCAGTAACCCATACTCCTCCGAAGACGAACCCTTCGTGGAGTTTGCCCAGGACGTGCTGGCACTCCAGCAGCCGCCGCTTGTGGTGTCTATCAGCTACTCAGACGACGAAGAGCACATCTTCGACGTCTCGGCTGGATACGCACGCACCTTGGACACGCTGTTGATCAAGATGGGGCTACGTGGCATCACGGTTCTGGTGGCTGGAGGCGACGACGGCGTCACTGGGCTACGCCCTGAGTTCGAGAAGGTGCCGACTGCGGACATGTGCAAGCAAAGCGGCCCGCAGTGGCCGTCGTCGAGCCCATACATCACCACAGTGGGGGCCACGATGCTGTTGAGTAAGTCGCAGCAGGCGGAGAAACCCTTCTTCCGTACTCAGGAGGAGGTCGTGTGCAGTGTGGAGAACGGCGGGATCATCACTTCTGGCGGCGGTTTCTCCAACATCTACCCAACGCCGGAGTATCAACGCTCAGCCGTAGCGAGGTACCTGAAGACGCCGAATGTCCCGACGCGGCCAGGCTTCTTCAACGCCAGCGGACGTGCTTATCCGGACGTCGCGGCCCTCGGCGCAGGCTTCCTGGTGTATATGAACGGCCGGCTCACGTCGGTATCGGGCACGTCGGCGTCCACGCCCGTGTTTGGCGCGATGGTCACGCTCTGGAACGACGCCCGGCTGAACGCCGGTAAGAGTCCGCTGGGCTTCATCAATCCGCTGCTCTACTACCTCGCGGAGACGCATCCGGACGCGTTCCATGACGTCGTCGTGGGGAACAACGGCGCTCCTCGGGGCGGCCACGACATCTGCGAGGACTCGTTCGCCGCTTCGGCCGGCTGGGACGCCGTCTCCGGAGTCGGCACACCCAACTTCTCGGTCATCGCGCAGTTCATCGCAACGCTGGAGGACCATTTCAACGCGTCCCGACTCGCAGACACCGATCGGCCGGCGTCGACTGACCAGACACAAGACAACGCGGTGATTCCCACGACTAGCGGCGGCGGCTTCAGCACGTTTACGATGGTGCTGATGGTCGTCGCGGTATTGGCTAACGTGGCTATCGGCGTCGTCATCGTCGTCACGCTGGTTAAGCGGTGGCGGAACCAGTACACGCCACTAGACGACCAAGCCTCGGTCTCCACGCCCATGGCTCGCGTCCAGCGGCTAAACTCCGAAGCCGACAGCAGCGAGGACGGCGATGGCGTGGAGCTGAGTGAGATCAACCTGCGGGACTAAGAGCTCACGGCGGGTGCTCTTGTACTATACGCGGAGCGGCGTGAAGACAGACATGGTAAGCGATGAGTGCGGGAATAGAGGGGTGTGGTGTGTATGAGTATCCTGCGGTCTTTATCTGCTGCTTCTGGTTGTATCGGAGCTTACGTGCGGAGCTCGAAGACTCCGACATCGCGTCGCAGGGCGTCGGCGACTAATAGCAGGTCGGTGTCACCGTGTTGCGGGACGATGACGACGCCTATGGGTCGGAGGAAGCGAGCGTCCGCCTCTCCAATCGACCCGAACGCTGCGAGGAAGACGCCGACGTTCGTGAAGGTGACGACGCAGCGGTTGGCCACGTCGCTCACCAGTACGTACCCACTGCGTTGCTGGACCCAGACGCCCATCGGAGTGAGTGGTTGGTCGAGCGGCGTGGCACTCGCATCCAGAATCAGCTGTACATTGCCGTTGAGGTCCAAGACCTGCACGCGGCAGTTGCCGGTGTCAGCGACCACGATCTTAGCGTCGCGATGCGGGCCAAAGTCGCAGTCGGGGGCCTCAGGAAGCGCTGGACAGAGCGTCAGTCCTGTGGGGAAATGGAAGTCGCCCGACGCCGTGCCCAGACGACCGAAGGACCGCAGGAAACGACGCTCCGCCAAGTCGAAGACCTGCACGCGGTGGTTGCGCTGGTCGCACACGAAGAGCAAATGGTTCTGCCAGACCGCCACGCCCTGCGGCGAGTCGAAGAAGCCGTCCAAGTGCCCGAAACCTTCTCCGATTCGTCCGCAGAACGCGCCGTTCAGGGCGTCAAAGAGCGACACCGAGTGGTTGCCGCTGTCGCTGACGACCAGCATGACTCGAGGTGAAGCCGCGCTGCTCTCATTGGCGCTGGCGGCCTCGTTCTCAAGGACGTAGGACGCCACATACGACGGGCAGTTGAGCTCTCCTGGAAGGAACCCGTTCGAGCAGAGCTCCTGATCGCCGTAGGTGGTCGCGCCGATGAAGAACTGCAAGCTCATGTCGCTGGTATCGAAGACAGCCACGCGGTGCGCTTGCGGATCGCTCACGTACAGCCACCGCTTCATCTGCCGCTTCCTCGCTTGCTGGTCGAGCTCCACGGGAAGGTCCGACGTCCAGTCGAGCTGGAGACAACTGTGAACGCTGCAAACGCCTCGGTGCTGGTCGGTCGGGAGCCCCAGCCAGTTGCAGCCTGCGCCATCGACGTTGTAGACGTAAGCGTTGGCGTTCTCACGGTCGACGACCAGCAGTTCACGCTCGGAGGAGGCGTAGGCCAAGGCGAACGGGTGGTGGATCTGCGAACGGTGATGACGCCACTGCATCTGCCACGATGTGAGGCGCGTGTAGAGGTCACTGGACGGATGCAGCACCGTTGCAAGACTGTAAATGCCGGTCATGTGCTCTCCGGAGAGCTCGGGCGGCTTGCGATGCAGGGCAGCGTACTCCCTCGCAATGTCCGCCCGCAGACGCGCGAACTGGTCGCGTTGGAAGGCCACCTGCTCGGTGCCAGCAAGCAGCGACAACTGCCGTAGGAACTCGCCGCGTTCGTTCAGAATCTGCACTCGGAAGTTCCCGCAGTCGGCCACGATGGCCTCGAACTGCTCGTTCGTGACTGCGCCGTCGTTATCGAACGAGAGGCCTCGGGAGATCGCGCGCTAGCAGCACAAGAGGAATACGTGAGACCACTCAACCTTGGCCCCTTAGCTTCCAGAAAGCAGCGGCACCTTCCGGACGTTCGCAAGTTTGACGTCCCGCAGATCGTGGAACTCGCCGGCCTGCATCCCCTTGCGCCCCACGGCCTGCACGAACAGCCCTCGCTTCGCGAACATGGCCAATCGCGAGTTCCCGGTGTCGCACACGACCACGTGGTAATGCGAGACGTCGAGACCGCCGGGCCGCTTGAGCAGCTTCGTATCGCCGCCTGCAATCGTGCGGTCCAGTCCTCCGCCTTTGGCGGGCGACGCGCTGGTCGGTAGCTTGTAGACGCGGAGGCAGTTGGTGACCTCGTCACTGACGTAGAACTCGCCGGCCACGTCGTCCACCGCGAGGCCTCGAGGCGATTGGAGCTGTGGAGCTCCACCCACGAAGGCCACGCGGGCTGGAGACCCGTCGAATTCGCACGGGAGACCTGGAGGTGGCTGGCTGGAGAGCAGACTCGCCCGATACAACTGGAAGAGCACACGCAGATCAATGATCGCGACGCCGGCTCGCTCCTGGTCGCACACTAAGAAACTCAGACAGCCACCCCCTCCAGATCTATGAAGAAGGCAGGTGAACGCTCTCACCTAAGAGCCGGCCACTGCGCGTCGTCGCCATGGCCACAGCTGACTGCAACGCCAGGTCTTTGGCTTGCTCGTCGCGCCATGAGGCAGTGAACAACAGCGTTCGAGACTTCCGGTCGAACGCGTGGATCCGAGCGGCAGTGTCAGCGAGGAAGAGGGGGTCGTCCTCCACGTCTAGGATGGGTTTCTCCAGCGTCCGCGGAGTCAGCATCGCGATACTTAACGGCAGGACGAGCGAGTCCCCGCCATTGAGAGCAGGTACCGAGATCGTCGCGGTGCAGAAGGCGCCTACAAGTCGCAGTCGCTGCTCGATGGCGAGGATCACACGTCGCTCCTGACGCTCGAGACTGGCGACGCGTTCCTCCTCGGCCGCCTTCCTCCGCCGAGCCTCTTCACGGGTTTGCAAGCGCTGCTGCTCGTCCGCAATCCGCTCTAGAGATGTCCAAAGCACGTGGCGAAGTGAGAAGTCCACCGCAAGGCACAGAAACTTTGGATAACCTCACCGTCTTCGAGACGCTTCTGCTCGGCCTCCTGCTGCTGCCGCAGCTCCTCCTGTCGCTGACGCGCCGCCTCTTCCAGCCGCTGGTTCTCTAGTTTCTGCCCAGCAACACACAAGAAGCACAGGCCTGTCAGTTGAGCAGAAGGGGGCAAGGCAAGGCGCAGCGGATGATCAAGAGCTCGAGACCCGCAGTCGCCTGCGCTCCGCCAGCGGGTTGCCGCCCATAATTGGCCGATCCTGGCTGCTCCTGGCCGGTAATTAAGCAGAGGAAGCGAGCGCCAAGCGACGCCGGCGGCGCCTCCGGAGGGCCGCGCGGCCAGAGGGTGCGCCAAAGTGTAGCCATGTCTCGAGATGGCTACCTTTTAGAAATGGCTACATGCTACATGTTCTATCCGAACTTTTTAGATTCGTTTTTAGAAATACGAAATGTGAGTGTTTTCAGCTTGGGTTTGCATTTGCAGTTGGTCAAATGCTGTTATAAAATCTTGAACGTGTTATCGCGCGATCATATTCCCCGCGTATTCAATCTACACGAGGCGCTTGCTGTACACCGCGAGTTGGTTCTCTAACTTCTATTCCCTATTGGCGTAACCTAGTGTTACATGTGTGTGCTCTTCTTGTTCTAAACGACGAGCACCGTTCCCTTCGCAGTCGCCGCGTTTAGCGTTAGCTTAAATAGGCGAACCCCGCAGTTCCGCCAACTGCGCGCGCGAAAGCCGCAGATCCAAGTTGCTATCCCACCCGCACATTTGCTCGAACGAGTCGTGGGTTAGCTCCACTTGCTGCAAAACCTCCTCGGCGCTCGGATGTTCCACGAACTTGAGCGTTTTTGCAAAGGTGTGACCCACCCCTTCCACCGCGGCGAAGCATGCGTCTCGCTCGGCCATGGAGTCGCCGATCGACAAGAAGTTGAAGTACGTGTCCGAAGCCTCCCGGTAAGTCCGCACTCCATTGACACTGACTTCTTGAGCGGCCGCCGCGGCGAAGCACTTGCGCGCGATGAGCTGCATCACCTCCTGCTTCCACGAGGCCGAGTCCCCGCCCAGACCGAAATTCTGCTCGTACCAGCTCCGCGCCGACACGATGTGCACGTCCGACAGCGCCAGCACGTCTTGAACAGCGGGCAGGTACAGCGCGCACGACATCTCGACCCAACCATACTCAGCTGCAGTCACCACGAACACAGGGCCATACGCCACCGCCTTCTGCAAAAGCCGCACCACGTGCGCGCCGATTAGGGCTAGAACCGCGCGTTGCTCGCGTGTCACTGCAATTTGGTGGCCGCGAAACTTTGGCAACAGGTTTTGCGCGTGCAGCCACGAGCTGGGACACAACGTGTCGTCCCAATCGAACACCACGACCGTGCGGTCCTTGACGGAGGACGGGCCGACGCCGGGCCGTCGCTTCGGCTGAGTGGCGATTGCTGGCGGAGCCGCAGGCTTCATCGGAGTCAGCGACGGACTGGAGGCGGTCGGCCGGTGGTGATACAAGTGCGCGGCGGCGCGATCGCAAGGCCGCAAAGTCTCCACCGCCGAGTTTGCAAACGCCATCGCCGAGTTGAAAAAAGTTTGGGAGTGCGCGGTGGACGGCGCGTTCACTTGTGTGGCCTTTGCACAGCTGGAGGGGGGACGGGCGTTTCGTTTTGCGCGGATTCTCTCGATTTCTTTGCAGGCCAAAAAGCAGAGAGTGGGCGGGCGGACACGGCCAATCCGCAGAAGAGAGCAGCCGAGCGAGAGGGGAAAAGGGCCAACCCTCATCGCCAGAGACACACCGCGCACATAAACGAACCGACCCCAGGCCGCACAAACTCGTTCACATTTCCCTGCTTTTCGTGAGCGCAAAGCGCCAAACGGGCTAGGGGACCACTGTTTAGTGATGGGGTTGGGTCACGGCGTGACCCAACTCCGTGGCCCACGCCTTGATGGCAGTGATGGTAAAAACTTCATTTAAATCTTTTTAAAAAGTTTTTTTAAGATTTAAATATTTATTTGGAGTTTAAATGAACATTTAAATTTTTATTTAGTGATGGGCTCAATTATCACCCATTTTTTT
>MBAC02001603.1:0-11019 GCA_001712635.2 Nothophytophthora sp. Chile5
CCCAGACTCACGCCATCCACCAAAACACCAGCAGCACGGACCAGCAACAAACGAACTAAGCCCCACAACACGGCAGTCAATTCACGTCTTCGGCCACAGCGAGCAGCGAAGTGAGGAACGAGGGAATTTCTGGGGGTTGGGTGGTGTTAAAAAACACCGAGGGGGAGGGAGTGTGTGGCGGAGTGGAGAGCGCACACTCGATAAACACCGACCTTGTGGTCAACGCAGAGCTGTCGGAGGCAGCGGGAAGCACCAAGCGCTTACTTCTTGGCCGTCTTCTTCACCACCTTCTTCTTCGTGGTCTTGGCCGTCGGCTTCTTGGACGCGGCGGCCTTGGCGGGCTTGGTCTTCTTGGCCGCCGCCTTCTTGGTCGGCGCCTTCTTCACCGCCACCTTCTTGGTGGCCGTGGCCTTGCGGGCAGCGGGCTTCTTGGTCGCGGGCTTCTTGGCCACCTTGGCCGTCTTCGTCACGGTCTTGGCCGTCTTGGCAGACACCTTGGCCGACGACTTCTTGGTGGCCGCGGGCTTCTTGAGCTCCGGCGACAGCTTGTACGAGCCCTTCACCTGCACCAGCTTGCCCGCCTCAACACCAGTGCGCAGCGCCTTGTTGAGGAAGTGGCTGGCGTAGTTGTCCTTCTTGGTCTCCACGATCTTCGCGATAGCCTGGCGGGACGAGCCCGTGCGCTCCTTCAGCTCCTTGATGGCCTCCACGATCAGGTCGAAGTACGACGGACCGGCCTCACCGGGCGCCGCCTTGGGCGCCTTGGGCTTCGTGACCTTGGGTGCCGCGGCCTTTGCGGCCTTGGGCGCCTCCGCCTTCTTGGTGGCGGCCGTCTTCGCCTTGCGGCTGGAGGGCGAGCGCGTGGCGGGGGCGGGGGTGGCAGCGGCGGCGGCCGGCGTCGCGTCGACGGTCACGGCCTCAACAGGCTTGGCTTCTTCACTGGGAGCCATCGGGGCGGGCGGGGAGGGACACGGAGGAGGGGGAGCGATCGCAGCCTTCGGCGTCTTTTTCTTTTCTGCGTCTTGGAGTTTGCAAGCCAATCGCCGTTTTCAAAAAGAGCGAGCGAACGCAGGGTCGAGCTTGGCTTGAGGTAAACTACTGTAAGTTCAAACACGCAGCGTTAACTTCCGAGAAGATTTGGCGGGAACCACGGAAGCAGAGTGGATGCTGATAGAATACGGCGCAAGGTATTTACATTTCAGCTCAAATGGGAAACGTTTCGTGTAAGTTACGAGGTACTTGTGTGGCTTTTCTTGTTTGGCATGCCAGATCTCGATAGCCAATGAGAGCGATGAGATGTAAGATTCCGCCAATGAGAGACGGAATAGTGAGCCAAACGAGAAAAGTTGTGATTTACGGGACGTGAGATTGTCCAAATACCGTATCTAATAACGCGCTTGAAAAATATTCAAACTGAGGAAGAAGAACGCCAGACCAAATCACTTGGTCCGTGGGTCAAAGACGGCAAGCACGCCCGGCAGAGCTCCATGGTCTGGAGTGACAATGCGACCTTGTGCTGCCGCGAGGTGTCGAGTCTGTTAACTCCCTTGAGGAGCTTGCAAAAAATGTTGATGGTCAGGAGGAAACGGCAGACTGTTGGCTTGAAAGGAAATGACGGCTGTCGTCAAGCAAAAAGGTGAGGGTCTCTAGTCCTCCGGGCCCGACCATATAGTGCACATGCATTGTATGAACAAGCGCTATTGGTCGAAACCTAAAAGGATTTGCATGTCGCGGGAGGGAGGTCACGAGGCAACTGCTTCCGAAGCAGCTGACCCGAAAAATGACTATCTCTCACGGACGCTCAACCCTCGATATACATTCGAAACGCACGCAGGCATGCAACAGTTCATATGAGAGCTAATCATCCGCCTTGTCTACACTCGGCCAATCATGCCTACGGGGGCCACTCGTCAATCAAGCCTGGCTCCACAGCAAGCGCTCTGTCGGTGACACATGTATGCCTACAGGTGCATGACGTAGACTGGTGTCGGTCCGTGAGCTGCCATCTTCTCACGCAGAACTCGACCACTTCCACCAGGGCTAATAATGTGGCCAAAATAAAAGTGCACAATGATTACCGCTCGTGTGTACTTGCCTAATCTCATCCACAGCGACTTCAGCTCGAAGCAAACGGCTAGCCCAGCCAGCATTTATTCTTGCGTCCACTGGTCGAAGCGTCAACTGCCTTGCCTTCGAAGCTTTATACCACGCACTACAGTCACTTGGGCTGCAAGCGAGCTTCTTCCGCTCCAGTTGTCATCCTTCGTATTGCTTTCACTTTGACCGCGCGAGCTCCACGCGCAAGTATTTAACCTCCCACTTGCTCTCAGCGTAGGTCTTTGAGTGATAACATCTTCAGAGGCGTGCAGAACTGCTCGAACTTGACGGTACCCAGCGCCTTCGTCATGATGTCGTCCACCATGTCAGGTGTATCAACATGCTGATCCCAGAGCTCCTTCTTCTCGACGAGGTCCTCGATCCATAATGTTTGTTCGCCATGCCTTTCACGCCGCTATGCTTCGCAATTCGCTCGGTCGAGTACACCGAAGCCATTTTACCATCCAGCAGCGACGGCACGTCAAGCTCCCACTGCTTCTTTTTGAAGAGTTGCCGCAGCCATAGAAGATCCTTAACCCCAACACTCACAAGGTTCCTCCAACTTTTACAGATTTGCACATGCTGTTAATATCAGCATGTAATAGAAAGGGTTATAGTTGCTTTTGTGTACAGTATTTGTATAAGTACGCTATATTTTTCTGTGACGAGTTTGTTATGATTACCGCTCCCGCATGTGACCATGTTGCCAGTTTCCAGCGTCATTTCGCCTCTATGATGCATATCGTTCGTGACCATCTTGGACCTAGATGGCTCTTGTATCAGAAGGTCAATTTTTGTTGGAAATGACCCCCGACGATGTTACGTTTCATAGATATCAGCTAAACGTATTTAAATAAACTTGACGACACTCAAAGCAGACACACCATCAAATGAAATGCCCACTAGCAGAACGCCTTACTCTGCAGTAGCCAGCTCTTCCGCGTCGCTCACCGTGTCTGTGCCGACGGCCACCCCCTCTTCTCCGTCTCCCAATCCTTCTCCGTCGTTGCCCTCCACATCGCTGCCATCCTTCTTTTCCTCGCTTCTGCCGTTGGCAGCCCAATTCGTGCATCTGGGTATCACAGCCGCTCCTTTCCATTGTCCCACTTGTTGTGCCAAATCTGGTGACACGTCATGGTGTTCCCTGGATAATGGGCTGACCGCCCGCGGTCACAGAGACAGAGATTGCGTATTCGAATGAAATGCACAATACATGTTAAATTTAGTTCGGTCATGTTCAGGTAGGCCAAATGCGTTCACGTTCTCCTTGCTTCTGTCGCTTCATGCCTCACAGAAGAAGCGTGACACTGCGTTCTCTGACCTTCCGCTTCCGGATCGAACAGACCTTGCACTGGTGTTGGGGGTGCTTGCGAATGCCCGCCACCATCCGGAAACACTGGCAGCTTGTGTCCTGTCGTCACGAGGCGAGTCTTTTCGGAAAACATCGGAGATCCAGGCGAGTGCTCCTACCGCAGAGAGAATGCATATATGCATGTTGTGTGTCTTACCTCATTCACAAAGTCGGCAGCGGTGAGCTCCAGCAATTGTGCCTGCAAAATCTGCAAGAACTTGGCGTGATCTGCCGGTGACTCGCAGTGCCACTTCTGGGCCTCTCGATAGACGAGGAAAGCGTTCACGGCTCCCGCGTCGATGAAGCCCAATATAATGCTTGCAAAAAGCCGCCGCAAGCTGCAGCGAGTAGCGCTGAAGGCGAAGCTGGCCGTGAATCTCAACCCCGCCCATCCATGTGTGATAGTCTCGCGCCAGGGGTGGGCAGGAGACAACAGCTTTCTTACCCACATGAAGGCGCTCCGTAGCTACAATAGCCGTCGCCAAACACACAAGTACACATACAGATCGTAAGAAATCTACACACAATAAAACTCGCATCAGTTTCACGCACCGAACGTCTCCACCTCTCCGCTGCCGCCCGAAGCCAGGAGATGCACTAGCACCGGACCATACTGTAAAACGCGAAAACGGCCATTCAACATGTTGTGTTTGGTTGCATAGGTTTAGGTTGGGAAAGGGTATAGAAGGGCGAGTGGAGAAAGGAATATTGGATTTCGAGTTAAAAAGTGTTGAGTGGCTGGGAGAGCTCCCGCAGCTTGGCCGTTTTCGATCATTCGGCAAAAAAGTGGAAAGGAGCAGAAGCGAGAAATGGCGGTCAGACGCGAGATGCACCAGGAACACCAGGCATTTCCTGGACTCGCTTGAGGGCCTCGAGCGGGATGAGCGGTAGCGTCGTTCGCGGCGCACCAGACATATCTCGCTGGGGACACGGCAGCGACTTCGGCTTCGACGGACGCCGTGGCGACTGCTGAGGGTGTGACTACGTTTTCCACTCCACGCGTGACTCCGATAGAGAAACAGTGGGCTTATTGGTTGGCAGCGATGCTGGACATATGAAGCAGACGATGTCTCCGCCAAGAAACCGTTAGCTCCTTCCAAGAAGGCGGCCGGGAAAATTAAAACGATCGGGAGGGCGACCGGGAGGGCTAAGGTGTAACGGGGCGTTCCCTGTTACAGAAGTAGGTAGGAGTTGTGGAGCTCCCATTGGTTGGGGAGTTCATGACTTGGCATTCTGTGATTGGTCAGAATGTCCTTGCATATTTAGGTTTTAGCCAATTAGCTCGGTCCCCCTGAATGGGTGGCTCCTAGCTAAGTTCGGTTTAAGTTCGGTCCTTGCCGACCGAACTTAATAACATTCAGAGTCAAATTAGCCTGGAAACCCTCAAGTCTTCGGAGTGCCGAAGACACACGCTTCCTCATTCACATCCGTGAAAGCTTACGTAACGTCGCAGTGGCCCCGTTACATAAGGCACCACCAAAGACGAAGCTACTGGCAGCGACGCAGAAGAAGAAGGTCGCTGCAGCTGCAGTAGTTGCTAAGGCTGCGGAGGATCGTGTAGCCGTCCATGTGACGCGACACGAAAGCACGACTGCGGCGGGAGGAGCTGAGGAGCATGAGAAAGAGGAGGCGAGGAAACGGTTAGCGAAGCAAAAGGAGGAGACTATGAATAGAAATAAGACGAAACAAGGAGCTGTGAAGGCGAAAAATAAGCTGGAGTAGGAGGAAGCTCGGAAGCGAAGACCGCGGGAAAGTAAGCGAACAAGTAGAAGAAAGCGGTAACGGTGTCCCCTGTCACAGAAGTAGGTAGGAATCACAGCGGTGATTCGGCAGTCTGTGATTGGACAAATGTCCTGTATATCTTAGTTTTAGCCAATCAGAGTCGAGCCCCGGAATGGGTGGTCGACAGCTAGGTTCGGCTCAGGTTCGATCCTGCACAATCGACCTTAATTTCAATTAGAGTCAAATTTGCTTCAAACCTTCAAATCTTCGTCGTCTCAGCGAAGACCTGCGCTTCCTCTATCTGCTTCGAGATAGCCTTCGTGACGGTGACGGTGGTCCTGTGACAACTCAGCTTCTCGCAATGGCGAGAGAGGATTTCGCAGAGCAGGTTTGTTCAATCTACTGATGTTTTGCTGTTTCGTGTTTGCTCACGCATTTGTTGCGTGTGTTTGAAAATTGTGAAGTGTCGAAGTCCAAGCCAAGCCGCGGCAGCGGAGATGATGGGGTCCGTGTCTCGTGACCACGTGCTCCAAGATTGCCTGGAGTATCAGCAGGTCAATGACGTCAAGAAGCGCCGACAGCACCAATGCAAGGTGTACACCACCTTCAAGCGCCAAGTGGGGCAACGCAGCAACACGAAGTTCTACTCCCCCGCGTGTACTGCAAACGACAAGGCGCGGTATGCGGCTGTGTCATGTGCTGGTCAAAATTCAGCGTACTAACTTACTTTGCGTGCTTTTCAGTTTGTATCTCTGCAACAGGGTGCGTCACCACTCGGCGTGCAACACCATGACCTGCAGCCAGATTTGGCGCCATCTCTTCGACTATGGCGAGAGTAGACCGCCCCCACGCACCCGTCGCGACATCCAGATGCGCCTGGTCATTGTCGTGGAGCGCGGTGAGGAAGAGGATGGCGCGAGCGGCGAGGAAGAGGCGATGTAGGACGGTAGTGGGTTGGGGGGTGAGTGGAGGAGGGACGCGCAGCGCGAAGGAAAAAGAGGGCGGAGCGGAAGTGCGTCGTGGTGTTGTGGTTGGTTTCATTTGATGAGTGTGTGCCTGATGGGCGATTCCCACCTTAATCCTATACATGTTTGCCCTTTTTACTGAAAAGTGATGAGTGCTCAGTGGCTTGAGTTTGTTGGCTTCTTCCCAAAGTGGCACCCTTGATAAAATGATCATCAGCGACGTTCATGTTCCTACAGCATGAAGTAATGATTCAAACAAAAGATCCAATATGCCAGGAAAACGTTTTGTAGGGATAATTTGAAATGCACAAATGGCTTGAAGCTATTTCCAGAAAAGACCCTGCCGCTTTCGTGCTACATACAAATATCAAGTGTTGTATGTTTTCTGACAAGCTGTACCGTACAGTATGACGGAAACCCAAAACGCTGCCAGATCTGAGCGGTCACCGGTGGGTTAAGATCCTGCTTTCACAAATGCGTATTAATTCCTCTGGATGTGACGATAAACATTCATACACTCTCCTTTGCGCTCACCAAGTCCAGCGACCACATTTACCACCACGCCCTTACCGCCCTTACAGGGTTTCGTGCGATACGGTTCTTCACCATTCCCCAGATGAGCTCGATAGGTTGCAGTGTAGGATGATAAAGTGGTGTGAAGGACACAAGATGCTCGCATTTGGTAGCAATCTTGATCGTTTCGTATTTTTTCTTCGGGTGGCAGAATTCAACTACTTCAAGAAGAATATTGATGGTGGCCTTTGGGCTGAACACGAGGCCTGCTAAATATTCAGTCAAACATACATACATAGAGGTTAGTTGACTATAATGACCAAAACGGCAATAAATAATAGCACACAGGTACTGTTCATTCGTAACTATTCCTGAATAGCAGATTTGCAACAATATTTCCGTAGACATTGTTCACGTCGTGCTTACGATATGAAGCATCATTCATGTAGATGTTCACCTGCCGAACCGCTAAAAGGTAGAGCGCAATTGTTCAAACCAATGATCGAATTGAACGTAAGCAAAATTGTCTTGATAATCATCATCACCGTTCCGCTTTCTCTTTGGTGTCAAATTCCACACCGATGGGATTCTCGACAAAACCTTCAGTCACAACAGCACTATTGTTGCGTATGATACCGGGGGCGATGATGCATGCTCTGTATTTGGATATAAAATAAAAGAGTCAGCAACAGTTATAACAAATCGGTCCATTTGTGAATCAAACAGTAAGCGAGAATGAATATGTAAAATTATACGCTCCTTTGCAAGATTTAGCGTAACGAATATTCTCTGCTGACAATCACATGTTGCCTGCGATGTGATTGACAGTGCAGTAAGATTCATTAGGATAGACTTCAGGTCGAATCACACTAAGTCGGGTCGCACCGTTGGGCCAACGATAGCAAGCTCGATTCGCCAGCTTTTTGGTTAGGTTCTTGCCTCGAAAGACAATGTTTCTCTCTGACGCTGCGTACATGTGGCGGTTCTCGCCCTTTAACCGAGCTCATGGGCTTACGACTGCAATTCCAATCCATTGCCTCGTAGACACCAGGCAAACAGTATCGGGCCTAAGGAGAGTATTTATGTGGTGCAGCTGGTAAGGACGGGCGAATACGTTGAGGACCTAGACACTCTCGAGGTATGGAGCGATCGTGTGGAGAAACACTGCGGTGAGGATGCGGTGATCGCGGGCGTGGAGACGGCTCCAGGGCCTGGTGGACGAAGGCGATGAGGCCCTGGAGGCTCTGGGGCATGCCAAAACCATCGAAGCCATCAGTGCAGAGCAACCAAATCCAGTTGGTGATGATGAACCTGAAGCTGGTGTCGTTCACCAACACACCTCTGGGGCGTGCAACCACTATTCGTTTCGCTTGTTGTGGACAGGGATGGCACAATTTATCTAGGTATAGTTTATTTTAAAAATTGAATTTAGAAATATAACAGCCAACAGTCACAGTACAACCATGTATTCCACGCCAGCAGTCGCCTCAGCAGCAAGAAGATTGGGAGTCCTCGTCACTGGACTGTTGAAATAAAAGTTGTGAAAGCGATTGAGATGAACACTCAGTGATGGTCTCGTAGGTGCAGTAAACGGACAGATCCATATGAAACAGCTGAGGTCCCAATCTTGGAACCTGTCGATGTTGTCAAAGCTGGGGACCCGTTGGCCAGGGAGGTTCGGGCGTAACTCCATGCTGGAATCCAGAAATGCACGAATGCACAGATTGTCCCACCTATAACCAGCTCTGGCGTGAATGAAACCCCTCTGAACAGCGGGATGTCGCCCTTGTTGAGGTTAATCGCGCGCTTCCTTGCGCGGACAGCGACTTGATGGCTCCACCCGTAGCCAAGAACCACAGTGTCGTATAATTAGCGACCCCGGGACGACACGGACTTTCACGGAGACGTGCTCACGACCAGCAGCATAAATCGCGGTGGACTGGCCGGTCGGCTGTTCCAGCGTACAACTTGAGGAAGTGCCAGTCAACCCCATCAGATGGTGGGAAGAAGGTCAAGCAATGTCTTTGTAAAAGGTCGTCAGGTCGTGTGCATCTTGAGCTGGCACATGTGCTCTAACGCGCTCGCCATTTAGTACGTCGGCATCTTCGACGGTCCAAGTCAACTGGGAGTGACGCGCGACGCGTCGCAGGTCGTCGATGGCTTTTTCATGTATAATAATGTATAGAACGATGTAGCCACTTGGGTCGAACTATCCACCGGGTCGCATCACCATCATAGAAAGTGCTTCCATTTCCGCATATAGAATAACATATCCCTATAATACGCAGCCATGTATTTTTTTTATTACTTTTCTGTATGATACTTTTTTACCGCCACCCGCTTCACCACACATCCGTGCTGAGAAGGAACCTTTCATGGGAGAAGCTAACCATAACGGGCCCATCCACTGCACTCATTGGTTGATATTCACAGGGCGCCCTGTCATTAGTTGAAAGGGTCGCCGTGCATACCCGCCCCTCTCATCGATTCATATAAGGATTTAGGTTGAGTTTAGACCAATAGGATGGCGCCGCGTCAAAGGGTGGCGTCAAGGGGTCTGCTGAGCAGCACCCTCCCTAAATTTAATATGCATTCAGAGTGTAGTTTGCTTCCTTCAGCTCAAGCCCCCTTTCGCCTCAAGTCCTCTGTACAAATCGACAAGTAACGGAGCTCCGTGTGCCCCGTTACACTAACTCTGCGCAATGACAACCATGCTGGATAAGCTTATGCACATCAGAATCCGAAATGCGTGAACTGGTTCGAGGTGTTTTCTTGTCAGCTGAAAGATAATCAAATTATCCGTCTGCTAACGGGGAAAATTCTTGATCCTGTTCGCGCATTTTGACTTGTTGTCTTTGATGGGCACCTATCGTAATTACTTCTCTCACGTGATTGGACAATGCGATGCAAGGAGTACGTTTTCGTCTTTTTCTTTACCAATCTGTACGCTTAGTCTTAAACGGAGATATTTGTGTTACAATGGGTGACTACATAAACTCCCCTTTTGGCATGGTTTAGTTGCCAGTGGTGAGCTACCTCTGGGACGGTCGTTTCCAAGAGCAGGCAAAACCGTTCCCCCTCCCCACACCTATCTTAAAGCGCTGGCTTCATTTTGAAAGAAACAACGCACTATGTGATAGTGACTAGTATTTTGTAACAGAACATTCCAAACAAATCACGCCTTGCTGGACAACATTTGCATCAAAAGTGGCAGCCACTTATCAGCGCCAGGTCTAAAACATTAGACACCTCAGAATTCACTGTATGCCAGATACACCATCACCCTATTCTGCCGGCTCTCATGGGGGCATGGACGAGGAGGGGATCACGTACATGTGGATGGCGCTATGTACCCCACATGTCGTATGCGAGTTGAAGCTGCGCCAGGTCCGTGTTCGTATTCAAGAGAAGCTGGTGGCTGGCGAAATGAAGCGAGTACTTCCCTCTCATCACTATATAACCGTGGCCTGTTTTGTCACGGGCCTGATCCGTGACACTGACGTATCAGTCTTTGTATTTCGAGGCGCCAGCCGCGCCCCCATTGGACGATGGGAGGCACGAGCTTGGGTGGCCTGTGATTGGTCCAAACGACCAATCTTACATATTTTAGCCAATTAACGTCGGGTATTCCCTATGAAGGGGACCCGCAGAGGGCTTGGGTTCGGGCTAAGCCTCCAGTCTAATTCAGAGTCATTTTGCTTTGTTTATTTCCCGTAAGTCTTCGCTCCCTTCTGCTCCGCCAGAAGCTCGCCGCACACGCTTCCTCAAAGGTTCACAGTATAAGCCTGTGACGGTTTCTCTAGCCCCGTTACATTCTTGAGCTCCTATCTTGAGAGCACGTGAAGGCGGCTTCAGCGAGACGGGTCCAATTTGACTTTTCTAGACGCAACAAACATGATGAGGTGTGAGCTAACGATGCATGGGTTTGTAACGGGGCCACTGCTGCCGTTACGTAGACTATCATGAGGGTTGAGGAAGCGAAGGTCTTCGGGCCGCTGCCGAAGACGTGTGGGCTTTGAAGCTAAATTGGCTCTGATTGTTATTAAGTACGGCCCGCAAAGGCCGAACCTAGCGCGCACTTAGCTGCGAGCCACCCATTGAGGGGGATCCAGCTAATTGGCTAAAATCCTAAAATATGCAGACATCTGTCCAATCACAGACTGCCAAGTTGCACCCAGCAACTTCTCACCTACTTTTGTAACGGGGAACGCCCCGTTACATGGGTTGCTGTATTTTCTGCTTTAATCGACTTCTCTATCATTGTGTAGCTCTGTTGTCATAGGACACAAAGCTTCGGCCCGCGAGTTCGCTTCACCGTCACCTTGTTGATTTTATGGATGTCATTCCCACACTCACTTCCTAGCGGAAAGT